>JASDQU010010622.1:0-10465 GCA_032191745.1 Picea mariana | reverse complement strand
TAAAGCAATGCATATAGATTCTTAAGCAATACAAAAATTAATCAATGGCTCATACACAGAGTACACAGAGATTTTATACCGGAAACCCTCAACCGAGAAAACCTTTCTTATTTTCATTATCTCGAATTTCACCATTCGCCATACAATATATACAATGTTTTTAGGTATTCCGTAGATACCAAAACCCTAATCCCTTAATCTGGGATTAATTTTCAAATACGCTAAAAATAGAAAAAATCTAGTTGAAGGGATCGTCAGACGCAGTTGTCGTATCTGATGCACCCACACACACACACACATGCAAAGAATATAACACATACCCAACAAAATCGTCCATGTAAACTTCATGTCCTTCATTAATCAGATCATAAAATATACTTAGAATGGCCCTCTGGAATGTGGTTGGAGCATTACATAATCCAAAGGGAAATACTCTATATGCAAATGTACCCCAGGGACATGTAAATGTAGTTTTATCTTGGTCTTTCAGAGCAATCTGGATCTGATTATAGCCACTAAAACCATCTAGGAAGGAGAAGAACTGCTTCCCTGCTAAAGTGTCAAGGACTTGATCAATAAAGGGTAAGGGAAAGTGGTCCTCTTGGGTAGCTTTATTGAGCTCTCTGTAGTCTACACAAATTCTCCATTTCCCATTCTTCTTGGGGACAATTACTAGTCGGGAAACCCACCGACTATCTGAAATAGGATATATAAAATCAACATCCAACAGTTTTTGTAACTTTTCTTTAACAACATCCATGAGATGAGGGTTTAATCTTTGTTGGGGTTGTTAGATGGGTCAGGCATCTTTCTCAATATAGATATGATGTGTACAGAGTTGGGGATCGATTCCCTTCATGTCAATATATTCCCATGCAAAATCCTGCTGATATTTAGAAAGGATCTGAATTAATTTGTGTTGTGGTCGCTCATTTAAATTAGCATTAATATTCAGAAACCTCCCTAGTGCAATTTCAACTGATTTGTTGTTATGGACAACAGTAGTGTGAATCTATTGTTCCATCAATGCTTCCAAAGTATCTCCTTGTGATTCATTATCTAACACATATTTAACATTTGACATGTTGGATTGCTTATAATGGTTGGGTTGTTAATGAATCTACTGATCACATCATCTTCTAGTTGGTTCTTGAGTCTGAGGGTTTCTTCCAATGTGAGAGGAAATCATAGATACTTTTCTGGATATCTAGGTGGTGGAAACTGCTGATGTATAATAGGAAGACTTGGTTTAGCTGGAGGATACAAGATGAGGTTATTTGTAGCACTTCCTCTAGCAATAGTCATGTTGCTTGTGCGACATCCTATGTATGCATCTGTTGTTGCGAGCCATGGCCTTCCCAGTATCAATGGGTGTCCAACGAGTCCACTTCCTAGGTTGATAATGAGGAAATTAGTTGGGTATTCCCAAGAGTCGACTGGAATTTCTATATCTTGTAATGTGTCGACTGGTTTAACCACTGATCGATAAGACAATTGTAACATAATTGAAGTAGGTTCGAAGGAGGTGAAACCCAGGATATTACAGGTCTTTATGGTCAGTATATTAATGGCTTCTCCCAAATCTACTAGTGTATTTGGAAAAGAACAACCCTGAATATACACTGTTACCATGAGATTCCCCGGGTCTGTATACTTGATCGACTCCTTCTTTCCCAAAATAAGATCTGACAAGGCTCCTACCACATGAATAATTGATGGAATTTTGGCTTTCCTAACAGGCTTCTTCCCACATAATTCCATAATTATCTTTGCATAAATTGGGATGTCTTGCAGATCCTGTAGGAGTGGTATATTAACATAAAGATTATTTAGTTCCCCTACAATGTCAAAGTTAGGATATACAACTGGCTTTTCTATCATTAGCCTCTCGGGAAACGGGGGAGGAGGAGTTGTGTCCTCATCATGGTTTTGTGGCTAAACTGTGTTTCCCCCTTGTTCTACTTCTTCTGTTATGACCATAGTTGAGGGTGTTATTGGTGGTTGTACATTTTCATTCTCCTTCTCTCAGTGAATGTTACTTTATTCAGGAGAAATTGTGTGCCCTAACCTCAACTGAAGTTCATTGCACCCTACTAAGTTGATTTTCCCTTCCAAATTCTCGATAATTTGTACAAGTTGTGCTGGTCTATTATTAGGATTTGGATTGGGTTGAGATGGTAATTGAGGACAAATTTGAGGTTGAGTGTTCTGGGGTAATTGGAGTGGTGCTTGTAAAGTGGGATGAGCTTGGGGAGCCATCCCCATGGGGTGCTCCTAGTTTTGATTCCAATTGGGGGCTTGGGTAGCTGTGTTAGTCCACTGTGAAGGATAGGGATTATTACTTGGATTTTTCCAGTATGGGGTAGGGTATTGCAAGTTAGGCAAGTTGGTATTTGTAGCTAGTTGATTTGGCCAGGTGGGATTTGTAGCAGATTGATTTGGCCAGGGTGCAGTAGGATATTGTTGGGACTTCCATGTAGGGTTAGAAAATGGTTGGCCCTTCCATGTGTTTCTAGAATTTTGTTGCTGATTATACTGTCTAGAAAAGAAAGAGGAAGGATCATGTAACGTACCTGGGGGACGAGCCTGCCATTGGAGACACTGAGCCATCAGATATACCGGTTTTGTTTCCTCTTTTGCCTCTTTAAAGACAAATTTTAATCTTGGGAGAGATGGGCATTGCTCTGTTTCATGGTCTTTGGAAAAGATAGCGCACACCCAAACGACATCCAAAGGACATTCCCTCAGGCCATGTTTCTTTCCGCAACACTAGAAAAATATGGCCAAGTACTGTTCTATTTCTGTATGTTTCTTCTTATCCTGTAACACATCCAATTTTGTAGTCAGAGTACTCAAAATATCAGTTTTGAAATTATCTAATAGATTACCAACTTCGGCTCAGGTGACACCCCCACTAGTAATTGTTGAGGAAAAGATATGAATTGATCTTACTCAAGCATTTTCAGACTTTACTTGGCTAAAGAAAAGTAGATGGGAATATCACCCTATGTTTATATCCAAAAAAAATAACATCCTAACTCACAAGTATTAATTACACGTGCTTAGGCTAGTCTTTTATTATCAAAAAGCTTGTTGGAAATTCAATTTTTATGTAATTTTCTGAATATAACAGTTGCTGAAATAAATGTAAGAATAGAAGTAAATATATGAAGATGATAATCAAGACAGTTGAGACATAAATTAATCCTTTATTTCATTCCAATTCACCAAAGAGTCATTTTATTTACAAAATCTCATACATAAATCTTGGACCAAAGTGAAACTTAGACATCCCTGATGGAACATACAAAAGGACCTCTAACAGAAAACCAAAACAAAATTCTAAAAGATGGATCAGCTTGCCACAGATTTCTGCCCACTCAACTATGCACAATAGCTTGTATCGGTCATGAAAATTATTTCACAAACAGACAAGTCTACACAAACTATCAAAGATAGATGAACACCTTTGAAAAACAAGTGTCTAAATGATATTATTTAGCCCTGAATATTGTTGTCTATAATAAGACCCTGCTATCACAAAAGAGAATTAGGCTGTGATGAATATATGAATGAATGAAAACTAAACTATCTCAACATAAACTCAAAGAGAAAACCTTAGCATGCTTTTGCTTCTATCCTCCTCTTGTTCCTCCCTTTCCCTTTGCTTTTAACAAATGAGAATTGGTTGAAGTAGTTGAACCAATTCATTAGTTAAGTTAATTTAAAAGAATCAACTAACTTTAGTTGGGGGAAATTAATAATTATAATAAGGGTCATAAATAACTAATAATTAGTAGGTGGGACCCCTTGTAACTCCCTTTAGTTCATAATAATCATAACAATCATAACATAACCATTAGTTAAGAAAAACACACCTCCTTGTGCCTCCCATCAACATATTCACTTTTGGAAATTTAAACTCATGAAATTTAAAATTATTTCAAAAATAATACTCATATATCCAAAATAAACATGTTGTCCAAAGATCCATGAAGTCAACTGTCATGAAAATATAGATAACATAAAATTCAAAAACCATATTTCCCAGTCCACGATGGAACCTTTCCTTGGTTGCTACTGTCACCTCTTGATTTTCTTGAATTTTTCTTAGGTTGTGCATAGCCTTTAGGCTTAATCTCGTTTATCATGTGGGAACAATCAGCCCTTAAATGCATCTGGGAAGACACGTATTTTTCAGAATCATTGGAGGGTGAGGAAGGGGCAACAATGGATTTTCCTTTATCAAGTGCATGGTGGGCTTCAGTCTTCAATCTATTGCTAGCATGGGATAATTGCACTGGCGAGTGGCTAGGGGTAGCTTGGACAATGGGGTTAACCAGTGGAGGAGGAGGCAAAGACAAGTTGGGCCAGCCACGATGTTGGGAGACTGTCAGGTGGACAATCTCCTGCCATCCATCATTTTTCAGGGACCTCGGGTTGTAATGAGACATGAGGAGGTATAGGGATCCCCGGTGCTTGTGAGGCTTGGAAAGGAGGCCTTTTAGGACTAGGTCGGACTATTCCCTTCCCAATCCAATTAAAGAATATGGCATGAAACATTTGGCCAAGCTCTTTTGAATCAACATCGAAATGTATAGAGAACCTGGGCCTTCTTGGGCCTCGGTTCTAGTTACCTCTACCTCTGTTTCCTCGGCCATGGCTTCCTTGACTGAAAAAACTCATCCTGCATGTGTAATCGATTATAAAATAGTCTTTTAAATAGCCATACATGACAACTCTTAAAAATATGAAATATATTTGTCTCTGAATGTATCAGACTCATGCAATCCAATCCATTCAAATTGTTTTACTGTTAATCAATGAGCAGGGGGGTGAAACAGGGTTCTGGGATATGTGAGGGCTTTGTTCAGTGAAAATATGATATAATGAAAAGGGAGAAGCATGGTCACTACTCAATGACAACAACAATCAACTGTAAAGAAAACCAATAAAACTTCAGTGCAATCCACACAAGACACTGCCACTTTCATCCATTTTAACACAAAAATTCTCTTGAGTGTAATTAATCTCATAATAGGGAGTGAAAAAGGAATATGGGAGGTGAAGGGGTTTGTAATTAGTGGAAAATGAAATAATGGAAGGGAAGAAGGACAATTATTGTTCGTGGAATTAATTAAGTGATCCATAAAACATTCTACGAAAGGAGATGTACCAACCATCCATCACTTGACTAAATAATAATTCTATGTATCTAACAAGTTCACTGTTCATAATCAAATGTCCACACAGTGCCATCAAAAAACAATGGGTATCCTATACAATTTGCAAGAGGTTTTGTTCCCTTCACTCACATACTTTGCATTTTATAACAATTTACGCACAGTACCCATTTCCAATCTGTAACTATCAAAATAAACCACTGCCCATGCATTTCTTCAATCCACAACAATGCTGCAAAAAGTCATGTCTCAAATTATCAATGAAGTTACCATCGCTGCAATTGGGCCTGTCAATTAAATGCAATGATATTCATTAAACATGTATATGTAGTAACAAAAATTTCGATGCTTGTAATGACAATCAATCATACAACCAACAACCACCATTCAGACACAAGCTATGCACAGGGTAATTTGCCCAGGAAATGTAGTTCTGTCACAGTAAAAAAGCAATTCAATGTGGCTTAAAAGCTAGGCCACCCATCCAACACGATTGTCATCAACAACATGCCTACTTAAACCAATGGTCTATTTGAAATAAATAAACATGATTAAACTCTATGGGTATCCCTGAGTATGAAAAACAAGCTATCCATACCCCACACAGTGCGCAACTGACAAAACTCCCCAGTGAAACATTTACACTTAACACAATCAAACACACAATCATGATAATAACTAAACATATTGTGTTGAGCTATCGATTTAATCACACTGTGATCGACCATGCTGTGCACACTCAGGCTCATTCAACCAACAACACAAGGATGCAGAGGATATACTTTCTACAATCATCTAGTTTAGTATTTGTTCAGCCCCATAGAAAACCATAGTTACCATGACCATTATCTATTTTTCAACCACACAACGTGACATGAGAAACGTTAAGCATTTTCATCGATGATATCTAAACCTTCAAATAATCATTAGTGAAAATACTAGTGACTGTATATCAATCAAACAATTCTCCACTGTTGTAGAAAATCAATCAACTGAACAAGCTATGGTAGCTATGCATACCCACACATCCATTCAAATTAGGGCAACGTCTCTCTCCATTAAACAACACTGAGTTATCAAACATAAGGAGAGTGACTGTGTAAATGGAGACATGCAGATAACAAATAGGGTTTACCAATGTTATACAGAGGCAATAACTAAATACCAAACCAACACGACTGTCATATAGCCAACTGGACATGTCTGTACTAAAAAATAGTCGGAAATATACAACCATCCAACAATCAAGTGGTAAAACTAGTAGGTCAGGCTGGCGTTCCATGTCAACCCTCATACCTATGGATATAAAGGTTCACACTATGACTAACACAGGGAAGCTAGAACCAACTTCCTTCAATGGTGAAAAACCCCGATACCAACAGTGCATACACAAAGGGAACCACAAATTATTTGTGGATAGATAAAAAGTACCGAGACAGGAGGGTTACCATAGAGGAGCGAGGCTCCAACCTAGCGGATAGTGATGCTTAACACACACAGGGTTTAACCCTCGTGGCTCTTAAAACAACCACAACACTGAAGTGATGAGAAGGCTGAGTAAGAACATGAGAGCCCATTTCATTTCCTTTAGTGATGAAATCAACCATTTCCCAAATGAACAAAACACGGTGATGAAGAGTGCCTTCATCCATTAAACCCATAAAAACCAAATACTGTATAAGTGATGCACATGTGTGGGGACAACTATCCACCCAAGACTTAAACAAAAATCCTCCAACTGAGCCAGTAGTAGTAACAAAGAGCTATCACCAGGAAGATCGATAACCTCTATGAACTCAAAAATATTACAGGAAGAACCATCCATTTTCATTCAAACACCAAAATTTCACACAGTTGTAACGCTTATGAAAAACACAAACCCATACACCTGAGGCAGTAATCATTTCATAACTAAAGCGAAGTCAAGAATGGACAAAAAAAGGACATACTTTTTAATTGAATTCCCTAAAATGAGAGCTGGCCGAGTGGTTCCTCCTTACTAAAATTTTGGATCATAACACAACAACAAGATTGAACAATAGCCCGACTAGGGTGGTGACCAATGGGAAGAGTAAAGGTGATGTGCCGTAAATGCATGTCGCCTCCACCCACATCTCATTAACTCAATAGTACATGCCAAAAAATTCTCCATTAACATGACTAACCAAACATGAATTGAAACCATCACCACATTAAAAGCCAACAATGCGATCACCATATCCCATTTCACATCATATAACTCAAACAAAATCGCCTAACCATTAACGTTCACCACCTTTCCAAATGCACCACCACATTTCAACCATATGCATATTAACATGTGATTTAATCACAATTTCATAATCATTTACTTGTTAGATAGGGTTTAGAAATAATCATCAAGTCTTTTCATGCACGTAGTATAGTTAGGATAGCTCTAAAATCTTCCCCTAGCAATTGTTTCTCATTTCCTTCAAATTATTTGCATGTGGTATTGTAGAACTAGTTCCCTTTTCTTTGCAATTGTTATAGTATTTTTCCTTTCACATAATTTCACTAACATGTTTGTTATGCAGGTGCGATAAGAACAGACAGTAATGACATTAATGAATAGCATAGGTTGTAGTAACATAAGGAATCAACCCTTCATAATCTCAATTCATCAACCAATACCAGCAATATATTCATCAATGATGTGAGGCGTATCACACATCATATCAACATCAAAATTGAAACATATATTCTCTCCAATAGTTCAAAGGGGTCCCACCTACTAGTATTATTTATTCTTTAATAATAATAGTCTTTAGCAACACTCTTCAGGAGAAACTTTGTTGATGTTTTCAATTGTCAACAATAATGTTACTATTTCTGGTGAGGGGAGCCTGCATTCCTGATCTGGTCCATGTACTTCCATGTGAGCACCTGATGCACAATAAGATAACATTATCATAATTTTCTTGATAAATATCACCCTTCCCCATTAAATTCAGTGTTTCTACCCATTCATCCTTCATTCCTTTTATCAAAGTGGCTTTAAGTACCTCACCTAGTAATGTGTTGTATGGTGATCTTTGAAAGTTACACTGAAACCTTTCAACATATTCCTCTAGTGTCTCATTTTATTTTGCAATCATTTGAAAGATTTCATCTTTCAGATCCTTGGTTCTACAGTAATCTTGATATTTTGTGAGGAATGTTTGTTTCATTTCATCCCAAGAATTTATGGTTCCTCCTCCCAATCCCATAAACTAGCACAAAGCTTCTCCTTTCAAGGTGGAAGGGAACAAATTCATTTTATGGGGTTCAGAGGTGTAGTCATATCCTCTACATAGGACATCAAATTCAAATAAGAATGCATCAGGGTCCTCTGAAATTAATCCATGAAAGGTTGGCAGATTCTGTAATGGGATCGCTTTCATGGGGGCATTAGCAACTAGATCAACTATCGGATATTCCAAAGTGGAAGCTTGGGCTTGTGGTTGATTTGGTTGCATCATTTGGTTGAAAATATGCCAATAATCTTTAGGAATGTATTGGCCTAGGTGTTCTATTTGGGTGATTGATTACTTGATCCCTTAGGGGATTTAATCACACTACCTCTATCTGGGATTTCAGGTATATCTTTTCCTATCACAAGAGATCCAGGATCAGGTGGTGGTGATGGGTTTTATTTAGCAACCTTGTTGGTCTCCCCTTCTCCTTCTTCCAGGTTACAAGAGTTTCCCTCGTCTAAAGGGCTGAGAGGTGGAAGATCTGTATCTTGAAAAAACAATCCAGTCCCTTCAGTTCTACTATGAACCTCATCATGGGCTGCAATTGGTGAATTTTCTACCTAAGGTCTTCGGGTAGAACCTTTCCGGGGTCCAACCGAGGCTTGAGATTCAAATTTTTGGATGTTGTCATCTATGAAAGTGCTTCTTCCAAAGGGCATCGAGCCCTGGCCTTTTGTAGTTTTTTGTGGGGTTTTGGGTTTTTCAGGTTCTTTCTTCTTAGTCATACACACTTCACACAAAAATTCTAAGTACCTATATGACCTCTATGTATCAACTAAAGGTAGGCACTGGCATAAGCATTTTACTTATTGCATACGTAGGCTCTTACCTTTCATTTTCAATACCTCATCCTTCAGAGACATAACCTATGCTATCTTTGACATTCTCCCTGGAAATGATGCCAAAATGTTGGGCTCTAAAGATGTCCTAAAACAACCGTAGTTTAACATTAATTTATCAACCTGAGGATTCGTCTTTTATTTCAAGAATATCAGCAAAGTCTATGCAGATAGTTGTAGAGGCTAAAAATCGTGTAGTCAAAGCAAATATGAGTTTATCAACAATCAAGTTCCTCACACATTCATTAAAATTCTGAAGCTAAAATCTATACTCAACAGAATTGAAATCTGATCTATAACATGCTGTGAATTAAAGGCATTTAACTAAATTGTTGAATAGATCTAACTAAGAAACAATAATTGAATTTAAGAAAGTTCTTAATAAAATGATCTATCAATGACTATTTAATCTGCTGGAAAGAACAACTAAGTACTGTAAATCGAGAAGGGACAACAAATGTACTTTTAAACGAAAGGAACAACAAATGCTAATTTAAGAGAAATGAACAACAAATGCTAACTTAATAAAAGGAACAACGTATGTGAAAATGAGAGGAACTGTCAATCAACAAACTTTATCAATGAGAAATGGAACAACAATCGGTAATATTCAAATGAAGCATCTATCTTCTGTAATTAAACAACACAACTAATCTATAAAAACATCAACACACTCATGCATTCATCTTTAACTATTGTAAAAGAGATTTAAATCACATAACATAAATCAAATAGACACAATTACAAATTGAGATAGTAAATCCTTCAGCCTGAGCCCTCAGTCTTCAGAAGCACTGCTGTTAGAAACTCAATATGCAAAAATGGTGAAAACACCCAAAGCTTCTATTAATTCCATAACTGGTACAACATTTACAAAAGACTACTTGTACCAAGAAATTCCAAGTTCTGAATGTTTGGATAAATTTCTTAGATGTATTTCCATGATTCATTACCCTCTATATATTACAATGATATGGGTAATTTAATCCATCCTGAGGATCGAGAGATCCTCAAGATTTCTTTTACTATTTATAAAGTTTACAACATAGAGAATCAATCTTCCTCAAAACTGCTTTGTGCCTGATCTCTTTATCTTCCAGTAGTCTATGTATCTTCAAAATCTTTGAGTTTAACAATATTCACCTATTCCTGCAATAAAATCAAACAATTCCAACCGAATTTTAGAATT
>JASDQU010010621.1:143971-164242 GCA_032191745.1 Picea mariana | reverse complement strand
GAATCTCCCATTCTTCGTCCTTCATGGCCGTCAACTTCTTTGCTACGCCGCTCAATGGTAGGAATAGATCCTTTTGATATAAATAATCTTCCATCTGCATCTTCCATAACTGATAGTTTTGGCTGTTAAATTTCTTGACCCTAAACTTTCCATCTTCCGACATTGCTCCCACTCAAACCAGGAACCCTCTTTTCTTGCGAGTTACCTTACGCTCTGATACCAGTTGTTAGAAAAACAAGACCGTGGAGCAATAAAATAAAAAAAATGCAAAAATAAAACACAGAAGATACACAATACAAGAGAGACACATATTTACGTGGTTCACCCAGTGTGGGCTACGTCCACCAGAGAAATTGCCACGTCCTTTCTTTATTATTATCCAACAAAATGAAGGGATACAACCTACAACAAAACCCGCTGTAACTTCCTCTTCTTTCTCTCACAGTCTCCTCTCTCAGAATACAATACTTGCCAACCTACATAGCCACAATACATTTCCCTCATAAAAGAGGGTTGCCTTCTAGGGAAAAAAACCCTAACATAATCTCTATCGTTAGATCTGTGACCTTATAATGAACGGTCCAGATTTACAATGAAATTACAATATACTTTTACAAGGCAGTTTTTGCTTCTGGGGCTTCGCCCCCGAACCCCCGCTGGGGACCTGCTTGCCCCCAGACCCCCCATCCGGGGGGATAGCCCCCCCGGACCCTGCAGAGGGGGTACCGCCCCTTTGCACTCCCTCGCGTGGAAGAGTGTACATACTTCTGGGGTGTAAATACTTCATGGGGTATAAACACAGCTGAAAGTAAAAGAGCTCTAAATCAGGAAGATAATCAGGCTCCACAACCAACAGATGAGAACTTGTCTCTACAAGTTGACCTTATCCTCTTGTGAGTTTAAACCTTGTGAGCATCAGAAAACAAAACACTTGCAAATAATTAAGTCTTCAAAAACCTATGCTCTGATACCAACTTGATCTAAAAATGAAGAAGACTTGTATTCTTGAAAATATTTGCAAGTTAAAATTTTATGTGTTAAAATGAAAATGGATCAACTTTGCAACACAACTTTAATAGGATTTACTCATTCAACATGCATATAAACAGCAGCAAAATCAGTGAACAGAAAACACATAACACAACAAATGATAAAGGAGTTCACCCCTCTCTTGGGCTACATCTCCTGGTCCAGCTTCCAATTGATCATTTGTATTGTTTGCTCAAAGTTCTCAAAAATGTGCTTTACAATGCTCAAAATGCCAAATAGACTGCTTCAATGTCTTCAGAACGTCCAAGAACCCCTAGCTGGGCTTTTTCATCACCTCGTTTGGCCAAAAATTGAAGAACATAGGCTTCCTGGAAGTCCCCCCTTCAAGCTTGCTGTCTCTGCATCTACAAAACGTACCCCTGTTGGCTCAACCTAGCCCACACGCATATTTAAGCATAAAAACTTAGCACCGGACGCAACTGCGTGAACCATGCAAACTGTAGGATGGTTATGGGCGCACCTAGCCCCTAACCGTCAAGGGCAAGGTCATATGACCCATGTGACCATGCGTTTAAAAGTAAGGGCCATAACCATTTGAACTGAATCCAAACCAAACGCATACTCGCGCACGCATCAATGGTCATATGGAAACAAATATGTGATCGCGGGCTATATTAAAAGGGCTATGTTAAAACACATACGCGCGCCTGTGGTCATATTACAACACATACGATCGGGGTTTAGTTTTGAATGTGCATGCAAAGGTTTTAAACCGTGGCCGTATTACAATATAACATAACCACGGGCTGAGGCTACGTGCCAGCCCGACCCCCCGCCCAAACTTACAACATTTTAATTCAAATAAAATCTGCGCCATATAGTGTTAAGAAACACTATGGTGGTGCGTTGGTTGGTGGTCTTTGCCAAAGCTTTGCACGTGGGTGGAGGTCACGGGGTCGAATCCGGTGGACTCCAAATAAATTTTAAATCAATAAATAGGGGACACGTGGCGACCATTGATTGGGCCACGTGTCTCCATTCCATTCGCTGCATACAAGCCATGTCACCTGCCAACTATGAAAATAGCTGCCTGCCACGTGTCATATGACCTTCCACGTCAGCGTCCGTACGGACTGTACAGTCAACACCCCTTTTTTTGCCTATTTGTCATTTTGAACAGAACGCGATATCTCTCGCTCCCGATGTCTGTTTGAACCCAAACGAGTTGCGTTGGGTTCGTAACGATGAGGCCTACGCTCTCATTCGATTTGAAGTGATTCCAAGCACTTTGAATTTTTGAGCAAAATTTGATCCCCTGATCAACCCTCTACATTTCCTTTCTCATATGGCATTTTCATGTTTACAGGGTATTGCTGCCAACTTCCAATTATCAACATACTTTCTATGAGATATGGTAAAAGGTGTTGATGCAAGCAGGTAAATGCCTATTGAATGCCACCTATAATTGCATTGCAAAAGGATTTCACAGTGTAAAGGCATAGTGAGTGCACATCAAACTATGTTGCTATCAAATAGCAACTTGCATTGAAAAAAGTATCTCCATAGTAGATGGAATAGTTTTTGCTATGTGCAATTCATGGGAGTGTATACGATGCATAATTCATTTCCAATGCGATTGAAGGTATTTGCAGGTGAGGGACAAGTAAATATTAGGTCCTCCAAGATTGCATATGGATCATATTTTATAGAGTAGTGGTTCATAATGACAACTTAGAGGATTGACATCATGGAACAAGATGCAATATGGATCCCTAGATGTAGTTTTGTTTAATATTAGATATCTTCTTTTTCTTGTTAATGACCAAATTCCAATTGATATATTCAGCCACTTGGCCAGCCACTGTATACAAAATGTATCTCCCCAAAGTCCCCTCTCATGTGCAGGAAGAGTTGCAGATGCAGACAATCGCATCTTTGAAAAATACTTACTGACATCATGTATTCCATGCAATTGGCAAAGAAAATCAGATGCCAATTTGTATTGATACGAATTTAATGCCTCAACGTTGCCATTTTCTAAACATGCCAAGAAATGATCTATCAATCCATTGTGCAGGTCGGTCGAGAAATAACAGAAATGCAATAGAACTTGAAATGCATCGAAGAGACAATCTCCGACAGTATATGAGAATGCATCTAATCTAAAAATCCCATTATTATGCAATACCTGGTCGATGTTGTCAAGTACAATGGAGTCTGTATCTATTTGATAGCACTCAACATCTATTACTTGCTTCATCTTTTAAGCTGTGATTTCCAAGATGTTTCTTAGCTATGTTTAGATAATATGCAAATAGAAAAAATAAAAAAGAAAACTATAAGTTCAGAATTGCATACAAATTCCGCTATGTATCCTTCAACCTCCTTTGTTTCAAATTCAATGCTCCATGGTTGCTATAGCATATGACAAACAAAAAAATTTATAGTGAGCACTGAACCATATAGAAGAGATGATGAAAATTAAACAACACTATAAATTTGCTCGGTACAAACATTGAGTGCATCTTATAAGACATATAATTTTTGAACTTATTTTAGGTGTGCATCTTAAAATACATGAAGACATATAATTTTTGAACTTATTTTAGGTGTGCATCTTATAAGCGTTTCAATAGCCATTATATATAGATTTACAATCCTATTCTTCATTTATTTTCATCCCCACTCTTCACAAATCAACACTAAACACATATGAAATGATTTTTTGATGTCTCTCACTCATAAAACTCACATAGATGGTTTTTGGGATAAACAAAAGCGAAAGAACTAGGCATTATGGACTTTTACCATAGGAACAGAACCAACACATAGAAAAACTTCTTAAGGTTTCAATTATCTTACAAGGTGAAGAAGATAATATAAGATGTTTCAATTATCTTACAAGATGAAGAAGATATTCTAAAATTGGGCACTGGGAAACTCATTCTGAGACAGATCAATGAACTGTCCATTCAGGTTACAAAGAATCATTTCCACAAGACGAGGTCCAGATATGAAAACGATGATGGAAGATGATTTGGAAGACCCAAAGTCTAGCAAAAAACCAACAACTATATGTGGTTTTCCTCAGAGAAAAAAATCTTGTCCCGTTATAACCTGCAAACAAGGGATGGCAAGGTCCTCGTAGATTCTTGCTCCGCAATGAAAATTCTGAATTCGTTTGGAAAATCCCTTTGCATTGTCATTTTCCAAAGAGATATGGTATGATGTCCAGGACATGAAAGTGGGCATATGTGATTGGAAGGGGAAAACCTGAAAAATGCACTAAACACATGGTTTCAGGAACATAAAGATGAGGATAACATCCCATTTCCTTTTTTATATGTCACTATGGCTGTGACAGAGGTGGGTTCTATATTCAGCATTGACATGCAAAGGCGACAAGATTTCTTGTTCAATCATTTTCGGGGATAGCAATACATTCTTGTTTCTTTGATCCCAGTAGTCACATATAAGGATGTTATGTAAGAGAATTTTCACTCAGGTATTATTTCTAGTTTTGTTTTACATTTATTTTGATTTTCAACACTTCCTAGTATTGAAAATTTTTACCTCCAAACTGCAAATATTAAACAAAAAACAACGAATAAGAATGAAACCATGGTACTGAAACTTACTCTTGAATGGGGAACGACAGAAGCACAGTTCCAATTGCGGGTGCATAATCTCAACCCTGCAAACTGCAAAAATAGGTCCAATTGCGGATGCAAGACACCAAACTTGCAAAGTTGAAGCAATCAAGGGTGCATGATTTCAACCCTGCAAAGTGAAAGAACAGGTCGAATTGCGGGTGCAGAACTTGCAAATTTGAAGAAAACAAGAGCAGGCAAGGAACAACAAACCAATGAGCAAGAACTAAGAGGTCCAACTGCAACTGCAAGACCTCAAATTTTCAAAGTTGAAGCAAACAACAATAAGAAACATCCAACAAACCAACGAGCAAGCAACAACCAATGAACCAATAATGTCGGTGGAGAACAATATTGCCCAAATTCACTGCAGACAAGATTGTATCCAAAAATCAGAGGAAAATGTATTGTGACAGGCCTGTTAAGTAAACAATTAAGTCAGTCAGGCCTGTTAAGTAAACATTTAAGGCTATCGTGACTGTTTAAGGGCCTCACGCTATGTAAACATTTAAAAAAGAATGCAGTGTGTGAGGCCTGTTTACGTACTTAATAATAAAAATGCCTCTTTAAGTACATAATAATAAAAATAATAACAATAGTTCGAACGATATACATTATGAAAAAATTTATATTCAAAGGACAAACTAATATGAAGTCAACGAATTATCGATTGCTATAGTCCCTCTACGCCTTTGACAGGGACTAATAATAAAACTGAGTGTCAATGCTCAAAACTTTGGATATCTAAACATTTAAATAAAAATAATAAAAATTCAAAAAGACTGTAGATGATCAAAACTTAGGATATGTTAACATTTAAAACATTGGGAATAGCTAAGCTGGCAATAAGACTTCGAATCTATTCTCCAATGAGATCATGACATATAAGGTTTTTTTTATTATATTAAAGATAATTTTTTAGTTCTCTAGTTCAAACAATAAAGATTATGCAAAAATTTATAATCAAAGGACAAACTAATCTGAAGTCAACGAATTATTGATCGCTATAGTCCTTCTATGCCTTCGACATGGACTAATAAGAGAGTGAGTGACATCATATGATAAGGCTAAGAGGATGCATCCTTAAAAAATGAAACCCACATAGTCGTCGTAACCCACACATTGATTTACACCACTATCATTCAGTCCACTTGATACAAAATTCTCTTTTTAATGTAAACTTCACGTTACTTAATATAGGATCCTAGGTATTCATTAACGTAAACTTCATGTTGCTTAATACCATCATACTCACAAAGTGATACTCTATCTTTCTAGTACCATCATGATTTGTACCCACCTATGGTTTTGACATGCTTGATGATATATTTCAATGTACCACAATTATCAAATATTTGTGTAACTTGAAAATCATACTTAAAACCTTAATAATTGTATAATAAGTCTCTCACTACAATCATTTTTTCTCAATAATATATTTAAATATCTAATGACATGTGAAATGTGTATATTGTTTGTAAAAATATCATGCACATGTTTCACAATTTTGTAATCGTTATGGAATATATATGCTTTATAAAAAGTATGTCTTTATAGAATTAAAACATTTCTGGATGGTATTGAAAATTTCTAATGGCTATGGCTCATAGTTGGATTCAAATGGAGACTTATCACATGATTTGGGTGAAACAATTTTTGTTTGTAATATATACAAATTATGTCCAAACATGGAATTGGAATTGAACTACTCTTAACATTTGCAGTGCTTCTATGTATAAGTGGGTTCAAGTTATGAGTGTTTTTAAAAATTGTGTGCATATAAACTCTACTACGCCCTAGGAAAGACGACATAATAAGAATTTTAACTTAGATATCACAACAACCAACATAGAAAACTTATACTTCCAAAATAAAATCAAAGATGCCAAAAATTAAAAAAACCAAATACTTATGCTTACGCTTAAGGGTTTTATTATAGTTGTATGTCAACTCTATATTTCCATGCAATTGTATCAAAAATGTACTTTTTATGTCATTGAAATTGTAAAAATAGATTTGAAATGGTATAAAATAATATAATAAATTACCTTCCTTGTTTCCAAATAAAATGCTTACTTATGACGCCTGCAATGTGTATGTGAGGTAAGTAAATGTTGTTTTGCATTTTTGGGAAACTTCCACTTGTAAAATATAAAATGACAGTCTTTTGGTAAGAAGATGCCTTCAACGCGAAGTCACCATTGGAAAAGTGGAAATTGTAAAATATAAAAATGAAACTAAAGTTGACAATATGACTGGAAGAAAGCTTTGTGGTTTTCGCAATAGTCGATGAAGAAACATCTACTTGTCTCTTAAATTAAAAAAAAAAATTCATAAAAAAGTGTTTTCCATTACTTAAGTATGGGTTATTACCCAGTGCAAATGTATGTCTTTATCAATAGTTTTGCAATTGCGTATTGTTGATGGTGTAATGCATTTTGTGTGAGAAGCAAATTCTATATCCATAATTGTTTCCATCCATTACCTTTTCCATTTATTAGTAAATTCAATTCCGTAGATTAGGAAGGCGATGACAGTTGAGGGACAATTAAACCGTATGTAACAAGGAGCACGGTTCATCGACAATCCCCAAGGGAAGGGACACAAACAAAAAATAAAGAGTGTTATGAATGGGGTGGGGTGGCATTGTAGGAGTGAATGATAATATAAAGGTTGTGGTTGTTTTGCAGTGGCAACAAGGGGAGATTTTGGTTTAAAAATATGAGAGGGGACAAATGGACAAAAAGTGAGGAAAGAAAAATAAAATTGTCACTGTTTAAGAATTAACTGATCAAAAGAAACCATCAAGTTTTGATGTACATGGATCAAGAATTAATCGATTATAAAGAATGAATCACTCCATGTGACTTTTGTTTCTTTTCTTATTTCTTGAAGATTAATTGAATAAAAATTATGGGCATTGCACGAAAGTCCCCTGCTCTCCGTATTAATTAAATTATAGGACATATTATTTTAATGGTAACAAATATCCAAAGTAGGTGTCATGTTTTAGATTCAATAGTGAATGTGGAGAAAAAAACTAGTAAAACTACTAAACATAAAAAGTTTGAGTTAACTCAAGTAAAAGAACAATGAATATTTCCAATGGGTGTACAATGTGCTATTGTGGAATCTAAATGTTTTTAAAGAAGAAGGTTGAATGCCATTTAGTAGCCATGGGAATAGAAAATCTTTTGAAAAAAGTCTTAAATTGAATAGAAAATCTAGCATAAATACACGCAGGACACTTGAATATATATTCAATGGAAGGTCTTGTTAAATCATTTGAAGCAACTAAAAGGTGCCATAACCAGAGAAAGTGAATCAACTAAAATGCTGTCAATGTTTTAGGGGGCACAATAGAGATTGGAATTTGTACATGAAAAACAATGTATAATAGCCTATTCCATTTAGAATAGTAAACTCAAGAAAAAAACATTGTGGCATTGTTTTACTATCCTGTATGATTAATAAAAAGTATATAATAAACTTGTTCCTATGGTAACATATATTTGTAACCCACAATAGGGGACGTGAGGTTGTTTTTAACAATTTTTTCTGGTGTGGTATCTCTGATTTTTGGACATGGTTGAAACCCAACCTAACTTGGAAATCATGACACTTAAATATGAAACCCAACCTAACCTGATATTGAATATGTATATGAGGAACATATTGTTGGACTTCAAGCAAAGTTATTACTTCCCGCTCCCTTTTTTTGTTGAAAATATATCTGAGAGGGGGGGTGAATCAGTTATATATATAAGCTTGAAACTTTTCTTGTTTTTTGATTCTTTCTAGATTATTATTTAATGTGTTGATAATAACTTAACATGTATAGATATACAATGATCAATCACACATAATACACAAAGACACTGATCCTGAGGAAACCCATAAAGGGTGAAAACCTCTTCTTCTTAGGATGTCACTCAAGCTCCAACTTTCATGTACATCACAGTCTTTGAGCTCCAACTCAAATATGAGGCTACAACCTCTGATAGAAAGATGCAACTTGCAGAGAGAACCAAATCTCATATTTCTCTAGCACCAACTAGATGGAAGCACCAACTCCCAGGTTTCTCTAGCACCCAGTAGATGGAAGCACCAACTCCCCGAATATCTTCTAGCACCAACTAGAATTTGGAGGACTACAATCCTCCCTAGCACCACCCTACCACCGTGAATGAATCTTAAAAAAATTTACTTACTTGCTCTATCTTTGATATGGTCTGTTACAACTCCATGTCTCCTCTGCCTTCTTCAACTTCTATACTCTGTTTTGTTTCTTCATCGTTCAACTTCTATGCTCTGCTCTTTTTCCTCCTGCGCTCAACAACTCATCCTATTCAACTTCTCTTCTGCCTTTTATGCTATGTGCTGCCTCGCATCATCTTCACTGTGCCACAGATCTCCCCTTCAGATTATGTACTGCGTCTCTTTCTACCCACATGCATCTCTCTCAGAGAGACATTATGTCTCTTCTCTATTCTGCATGTCTTTCACATGTCGAGTCGTCTGCCTGATCATCATACAAACTCTTCATCTTCTATGGCCATTATTCAAGGTTCTTTGGCTTCTTTGGCAGTTATCCTGAGAATCTTTGGCTTCTATGTCAGTCAAAATTCTTCATCTTCTCTAGCAGTTATAGTCGGTCATTTTTGGCTTCTTTGGCTTCTAAGTCCCTTCCTTCACGTGACCACCTACGATGACCATATGCCTATTCGAAAGGTGCTTTGTGTTCCTGGTCTAGCAAGCGCTATCTCCCTTTTTTCTTCGATATGACCTTGGGCTATGAGCTTCACGTGACCATGCGATTATGGGTGCGTCCATAGGTAGTTTGAGGGAAACCTGCTTTTTGCCCTGCAATTCACTAGAAAGCTCCACGTATGCCTTTGGCGATACCGTGGTTTTGATTGCAGCCCACTTACGAATAATTAAGACCCAAGGATGTTTTGGCCCCCCAATCGAACATGGTCGTTGATCTTGCGGTCTCTGACAGATTCCTTCGATCAATGGATTCGATCAATATTCCTTTCCTGTCTTCTTTCCTCCATCCATGTGCGATCCTTAGTCTTAACGACCAAGTGAGATGTGGCCCTCCAAACCAACAGATGAGATCGATTTCGCCTTTTGGGCTTCGAGAGTCCCGATTCTCAAACTCCACTTACCGCCGAAACATTTCACCCGGATTCCACAATCTAGCAATGCATGGTCTTATGGAATCAATGGTCACAATCCCTTCGAGTATTCGAGGTTCGGAAATATCAACTTTCCAACCTTTCAACCTTCCTTTGATCTTTTCTGGAGCTGACAATCCACTGACGTGTGTCCCTTTCGGATCAACGGTCACGATCCTTTCGCGTATTTGGTGTTCGAAAATCTCAACTTTCCAAACTTTCAACCTTCCTTTGATTTTTCCCATAGCTGACAATCCACTGATGCGTGTCCCTTTCGGATCAATGGTCATGATCCTTTTGTGTCTCCAGAGATCAGGAAACTTAAGTCTCAACTAGAAATCCTTGAAGTGAGATTTCTCCAAAATCTCAGATCAGTTGACACGTACTCCCCTTGACGATCAATGGTTGAGATTTGTCTTTGGCGATTTTCACATTCTCCCCATCCACAAACTTCCGAAGTTGTGGATCTCATGCCACCTGTCCTCCTCGACGATGGATGACCCCAAAACACTTCATGACTTTGTAACTTCGGGCAAGTGCTGGTGGTAAATCTCCTGAAGTAAAACTCCCGGAGTGACATCACTTACTTACGTCACTTGATGATGTGTCATGAGCCTAGTAGATGCCACATGTCACTCGGATTTGTGATTTTCACATACTTTAAATGATGAATCAACTTGACACTTGTCATTGTCTGATTGCACCATGTGTCCTTGCTGACGTGGATCCTCATTTACTTCAAGACTTAGGGTATTTCAACTTTTCAAGTCACCAATTCTTTCGAAGTGAGAATCCCCGAACAATAATCTCCTCACAACTTTTAGAACTGAACTAAATGTTGTTCATCCATCATTTTCTTCGATTGACAGCTCAATCTTTCTGTGATGTTTCTTTTCTAGCTTATCCTTTCCTTCAACTTTAAAATGATCTGAC
The DNA here is from genome assembly GCA_032191745.1 of Picea mariana. Lineage (NCBI taxonomy): Eukaryota > Viridiplantae > Streptophyta > Pinopsida > Pinales > Pinaceae > Picea > Picea mariana. The sequence goes on along the minus strand of JASDQU010010621.1, from coordinate 153,489 downwards.
GACTGACGTTTACTCAGGCCCTCTAGAATTCTGGGATTTTAGATCTCAACCTGAAACTCTCGAAGTGATTTCTCCGGAGCGTAACCTCCTCACATATTTAGACCTGAAATGAATGCTGTTCGTTGATCAATATCTTAGATCAATGACTCTTTCTTATCTTGTCCTTCCACTTAAATCAATCCGACGACTGACGAAAATTTAAATCATCGAATTCTCAATTGTTTTTCCCTGCTGATCCCATCCTTCCATTCATTCAATCTGATGGATGTTGGTCCTTTGGATCGGTGATCCAATAGCCATTGTCTCTCTTCATCCCAAGCTTCTGATATTTCCGACTTAGAATATTTTCTAACTGTTCACGGGTCTCGACCTTTGCTCCACTTGCGACTCTGTTTCTTGGACCTTGTCTGCACTTCTGGAAACCGCTATCTCTTCTAAGATTTCTTGTCTTCTGTGCTCTCGAGGTTTGGTTCACTGCTGTTCTTGCAATCAATGAAAAGTACATTCTTCCTGTAAACATGCAAACCATCTCACCCTTTGGCATTGATGGCAACCCTGAAAGGCTTCACTATTTTGCTTAGACCTCCAACTGTAGCATACAGACAAAACCTTTTTCTTCCCCTTTGACATCAATGTCAAATAAAACAGAGAGTGAATCTATGCTCCCTATCATCAAATATACTAGGATCACTCTCCCCCTGATCAGATAGATTATTTTAACTTGATAACAGGGTCACGCCCAACTTCTGGCGTAGATACTCAAACTGATCTTTTGCAAGCGGTTTAGTGAAGATATCAACAATTTGATCTTTGGATGGAATATAATGAAAAGAAACAATAGTGCTGGTTACCTGTTCCCTCAAGAAGTGATACTTGATGGGTATATGCTTGGTCTTGGAGTGAAATACATGATTCCTTGACACCCTAATCACACTAGTATTATCACAATGAATTGGGTTCGGTGCAGTATATTTTATCTCCAAGTCTGCAAGTGTCTGAATCATCCATATACTTGGGTACAAGAAGTGACAACTGCAATGTATTCAACTTCTGTAGTCGATAAGAAAATGGAATATTGCTTCTTGCTCAACCATGCTACAAGAGGATCTCCTAAGAAGAATGAACCTCCACTCATGCTTTTCCTTTCATCCACACAGTTAGCCCAATCAACATCTGAATAGACTAATAGTTGAAAATTCTGATTCCTAGGATACTATAGGCCATAGTTCATTGTTCCTTTCAAGTATCTGGATATTCTTTTGACAACTAACAAATGACTTTGTTTAGGTGCAACCTGATACCTTCCTACCATTCCAACAACATGCATTATGTTTGGACGAGATGCTATGATGTACAATAGGCTGCCTATCATAGACCTATATGAACTTTGATCAATATTAGGTGAGTCATCATCCTTTCTTAACTTGCATCTAGTGACCATAGGTGTGCTCATAGGTGTAGAATCTTCCATTTGAAACCTTTTCAACATTTCTCTTAGATATTTCTCCTGAGAAAGAAATATTCCTTCAGACCTCTGAGTAATTTGCAAACTAAGAAAAAATGAAAGTCCACCTATCATAGACATTTCAAATTCAGACTGCATGGCAAAAGCAAACCATTGTACCAATGAAGCATTATTGCTTCCGAAGATGATGTCACATGCATAGACCAACACAATGAGTAAATCATTACCCTTTGTTTTTATATATAGATTGATGCCAACTGTTCCTATCTTGAACCCTTTGTCTTGAAGATACTTATCCAGTCTGTAATACCAAGCACGAGGAGCTTGTTTCAACCCATATAAGGATTTCTTCATCTTGCAGACAAAGTCAGGGTTATCTGACAGTTGGAAACCCTTTGGTTGTTCCATATAGACTTCTTTTAGATATCCATTTAGAAAAACTGACTTGACATCCATTTGATAGACTTTAAGCTGTTTATGACACGAATAGGCAAGAAACATTCTAATAGCTTCTAATCTTGCTACGAGCACAAATGTTTAATCAAAATCCAGTCCTTCTATTTGAGCATATCCTTTGCAGACCAATCTAGCCTTATTTCTTACAATATTTCCTTGCTCATTCATCTTGTTTTTGTAGACCCATTTGGATCTTATCATGTTTTTATTTGTTGGCCTAGGAACGAGTTCCCAAGTGTCGTTCTTTTCAATCTGGTCCAGTTCCTCATTCATTGATTCTAACCAATTTATGTCTTTACTCGATTCATTAAAGTTCTTAGGTTCCACCATGGATATGAAGGCTATATGTGATTGCTCGATGTCTTTGATTATACTTCTCCTAGTTTGTACACCTTTGTCTTTCTCACCGATTATATGACTTTCATGATGATTCTTTTGAGTAATTATGGAAGAAGGATTTGATGTTGATTGTTGTCGTGACTCTTCTTGTCCGGGTGTCTCTTCTCCACCTGATTCATCATCTTCTTATGACTATGAGATTTGTTGTTCTTTATCTTCATTATTCTCATCACATTTTTCATCTGGCTTAGTGCTTATTCTTTGTTGATCTTTTACAGGAGCTTCTTCATCAATTCAAACATCAATACAGTCTACTAATTTATGAATTCTTTTGTTAAAGCATTTGTATCCTTTACTATTCATTGCATATCCTAAGAAAATACCTTCATCAACTCTACTATCAAATTTTACCATATGATCATAATTATTCTTGATGTAGCATTTACTTCCAAATATTTTGAAGTGCTGGATTGATGCAGGTCGACCAAACCACAAATCATATGGAGATTTATCACTGTTCGGCCTTAGATGTGCTTTGTTTAGAATATGAACAACCATGTGAACAACCTCCACCCAGAAGGTTTGTGAAATTTACCTGTCACTCATCATATCCCTTGCCATCTACTGAAATGATCTATTTTGGCGTTCTACAACTCCATTTTGTTGAGGAGTACCTGAAACAATATAATCTCTTTTAATTCCATGTCTGTCACAGAATTCTTTGAAATCTCTTGAAAAAAATTCTCCTCCCTTGTCTGAGGGAATTTCCTTTAACTTCCTTCCTATCTGATTCTCAGCTAACGCCTTAAAATTTTTGAACTTCTCAAATGCATCAGATTTTTCTCTCAGAAAGGAAACCCACGTAAGTTTGGAGAAGTCATCAATGACTAGCATAAAGTAACGTTCTCTTTCAGTTCCTTCCTTTCACGATGTTCCACACATATCCATATGAACAATTTGAAGTGGTTTCTCTGAAGATGTGAAACTCTTCGATTTGAATTGAGCACGAGTCATCTTCCCCATTTGACAGGATTCACATACAGAGTTATTAGGCTTATATATTCTTGGAAGGTCTTTCACAACAACTTCATTATTAAGTTTGACAATATGATCAAAATTCAGGTGTCCAAGCCTTCTGTGCCATAACCAACTTTCATCAAGTTTGCTTAAATGATATTTCTCCTTATCTTCCTTCAAAACATATACATTGTTTTCAGTTCTAACCCCTTTTGCAATCATATCTCTGTTAGGATCCTATAATGTACCTTTTTTCTCATACTTTTTGCTATCATTACATCCTTTTCCCGCTCATATTTAAGCTTACATTATCATCTTAATCTTTTTTTCCAGAGGTATATAACGTTTCGTCTCTTTGCTATATGTTTAACTTGTTTTACATATAATTTTACATTACTTTCATACTTAGCCATTAATAAAAAATATATAGTTGCTAAAATAGTTTGAAGACTGCAGTTAATATATCATTGCTACTTGAAGACCACGTTGCTGAAACAATCAAACAATACCAAATCTCGTTGCTGAAATAGTCCATGATTTGTGATGCTGAAACAATATTTCACATACAACAGTAACAAGAAAAGATAATTAAAGGAGCTGTTACACTGGCCACAACAGCTGTACCTCAAGCCAACACCATTACAACCATCGTTGCTGCTTGAAGACCATCGTTGCTGAAACAGTCAAACAGTACGCAAATCCTGTTGCTGAAACAGTCCATGATTTGCGATGCTGAAACAATATTTCACATACAGCAGTAAAAAGAAAAGATAATTAAAGGAGCCGTTACACTGGATGCAACAACTGTACCTCAAGCCAGCACCATTACAACCACTGTAACAACATTTTTCTACGGAAGATCAGAATATCCTATTCCAGCATAGAAGATTAGATCATATTAAGAATAGGATTTGTATGTACACATGTAATTTTATGCTTAATTGTATTAAGAGGATTCTCTTCTTTAAAGAGGGGAGAAATCAACATTAGAGGATAGATTATGGAAGTCTTAGCTAGAAGGGAATTATAGAGGAAGGAGCATGTTCACTTTTGATATTGTAACTTGTTACATTAGACAGATGAATAAAAGATCATTTTGAGCATTTCTTCTTAGTTCCCTTTCATTTCTGGGGAATCTTGTGAGAAGGAGAGGGTCCACCTTCTTCACAATATTCACCCATTAGTTTCTATAGTGTGTTAAGTACTATTTTTATTCATGCCTTGTTAAAAAATCTGTTTTACTGAAACTCTGTTTCAACTGATTGTTGCATTGTTTTCATACAATTCATTTCTAGGTAATTGTTGATCATTTTGATTGGTGATTTTGTTTGCAGAATGAGTTTATGAAAGTGTGATAGTCAGAGACAGGTGCTGAAGATTCCTACTTTGGGGAATAGGGTCCTGTTCTCTGTTACAGAATAATTAGTCTTCTTTGCAGTATGCTGAAAGGTTCCTTTTCCCTAGGTTGCTGTTTCTTAATGTAATCCAAGATTCTTCTGATAATTATTTTCCTTTGAATATTGAATTCTGCAATAGATAGATTTCTTTTACTGTAATTCAAAGTAGAATTTCAGTCTGTTCAAAGCAAGGTGTGATTAGTGTAACTTTTACTACAACTTGGGATTACTTTTGAGATTGAGCATATACAGTATGTGATTGCCTTTGAAATAAACCGACTTCCCCGGGTTGACAATTTATGTAACACTTGATTGTTTTAATTAATAAACAATTATAGTGACCAACATTTTGGCGCCGTTGCCGGGGAAGGCAATTATAGATTTCAAAAGCATTTATGTTTTTCTTTCAGATGTACATATTGCATGAGAGGACACAGATGCCCCAAGGAAACTGACCCTACAGGTGGCAGGGGCAGAGGAAGGGGAGGAAGAAAGACTTTTATCGATAAGATTATATCAAAATCTGAATCTTTTGTTCCTCAACGACCAAGCTATCGAAAACCAAGGCCTCAACCTTCCTTTCAAGCGAACTTTGAAATGGAGACAGTTCAGAAACCAGTAGAAAACATTGAGGATCGAGCAAGTGCAGTAGGGGAACAAACAGAAGAAACCATGGATGGGTATAATGAAGAACTGCACCATGAAGAACAGGTAGGTCCTGAAGGAGAGGTAAACTATGAAAACTCTTTTTCTACCTTAGGATTTCCTATTGGTGATCTTCCTAGAGGAGTAGCTCCCATGAAGAATATTCCACTTTCAGCTTTACCTAACTTTCATGGTTTATCTTCTAAAGATCCTGATGAATTCCTTTTCGAGTTTGACATATTATGCAGAAGTTATGATTACATTACCAATGCTAAAAAATTAAATCTATTTCCAACAACATTAAAGGGAAATGTATTAAGATGGTTCATGAGTCTTGGGGGTCATGTAATCACAACATGGGATTAGATGAAACAAAAATTTCTGCACAAATATCAAGACTATTGTCGAACAAGAGAAAAAAGAGAGAAACTATTCAAGATGATACAGAAAGAGGATGGAAATTTGGAGGACTTTGTGGAAAGGCTATAGTATAATCTACAAAGATCCAGTCACCCCAATGTAAGTAAAGATATTCTTAAAACAATATTATTAAAAGGAGTAAGGGATGACTGTCTAGATATATTGAATATGCTTGGTAAAGGGGACATATCTAAAGAATCATATTATGAAATTGTTAACCTCTGTAAAAGATGTTCAAGATGAGCTGCAAGGAATAGATCAAACAACAGGGATACCACATTTTCAAGAGTTCAAAAATCAGCCAATGGAGGAGCAACAAGAGCCGAAATAGGTAATTTATTTGAGGATTTTAAAACTAAAATGTTAAGTTCTTTTGCTTCACAAATTGATACCTTGCAGATTAAAAAGAAACAAGTTGAAGCAAAAGTGGCTCTGTCCATCTTTTGTTCCAAATGCAGAGAAAAACACCCACTAAGGGAATGCCCATTGGACAAAAAACCAATTTGCACCCTTTGTGATAAGGATCATGAAACTCAACAATGCCCTTCTTTACTAGGAATCAAAGCAGCATTACAACCAACTGATGAAGAAGCTGAAGCTGTCTATCTGTTGACACAGAGAAGGCAATGGCAACCGCGGGGACAAGGTATGAATCCTAATATTCCATTTACATCTTCTAATCGTTGGAATATTATCCTTCTTTTAGCCAGGCAAATTACCCTCCCTTTAACCAAATGCAATACCCATCCTTCAATCAAATGAATTACCCACCCATGCAACAAAAAAACCCTCCCTTTGTAGACCCAACAATATGGATACCTTGGCCTTCACAACAAAAACCTTACCTTAACCAATGGAATCTAAATTGGAGAGGTCAACAGCCCCCGTTCCCAAATCAATTTCCTCAATTTCAATCATAATTTCAGCAACCACTCCCTTTACCATCTAGTGCTCCACCGAATAATCAAATGATGCGGCCCCAACTACCTATACAACCTAGCCCTAACCCCAATAATAAAGCTGTGCAGTGTATTGATATTCAAAACCAGCCTATACTTTCTGTTTTCCCTGCACAATGCAATGATATTCATTTACGATCTGGGAAAATAGTAGAACCTATCAATGATGATGTTACCTCTTCTGATTCTGATAAAGAAGAAATAAAAAAGCACGATTCACCTGAAGAGGTACAACCATCCTCTAATACTGTTGTTGAAACAATGAAACCACCATTCCCTGAGCGTTTAACTTTGACTAAAAATCCTGAGCTACCTGCTTTTAATATTCTAGGGGAATTACAAAATCTCTATGTCAAAATTCCACTATTACAAGCACTAAGAGATGTACTAATTTATGCCAGAACTATGTGAGACATTTGTGTTAAGAAACCCAATAGGAAAACTAAAGATGCCCTCACAGTTCATGTCATGGGTTTTTTTTCTGCACTAATTTTGGGTAAAGCTCCTCTAGTTAAATCTGGTGATCCCGACCATCCTACTGTCACAGTGAAAATTGGAAAAACAATAATTCCTTGAGTTCTGGTAGACTTAGGCACTGCTATCAATATTATGACTCTTGAAACTTCACAACTGTTACAACTGAAGAATGAAATCAGAGATACCCCAACCATTCTAGAATTAGCCGACCGTTCTACAGTCAAACCGGAAGGATTTATTTAAGACCTAATCATCTCAGTTGAGTCCTGGAATTATCCATATGACTTTGTGGTATTACAACGTAAAACAAAGTTGGGGAGTCATCCTCTAATTTTGGGTAGGCCTTGGCTATCCACAACAGATGCCTTTATCAGCTGCAGATCTAGTTCAATGACAATTTCCAATGGATATGAAACCAAACAACTTACTCTCTACCCTCACGCTGCACCCTTGATTAATAATGACAATTCCTTATGGGTGGACTATGATGATCAAACTACTCAACCTATCTTGACTATCAGACAATCCTTAAGCCTTAAAGATGCCACTAAAGACAAAGTAATTAATAATTTTATTTTTGAACCCTCCTCTGTGACTCCAGAAACACATAATCAACTAGCTGCACTTTTGGAGTCAGATACCCAGGAAAACCTTAACTCTGAAGACCTACCTCAAACATCAGCTACCATCTCTTCTAAAAGTATACCAGTAGAAATTGAACCTGGCAAAACACTGAATATAAACCCCAACTTGACAATTGCTGAAACACAACAATTAATGAAGTTACTTCTTGAACATAAGGAAGCATTCGCATGGGACTATATAGATATGAAGGGAATCTCTTCTGAATTATGTACTCATCGTATCTATATCAAGGAATATTGTCGACCAATCTGTCAATCTCAACGACGAATGAACTCTAATTTAAGAGAAATTCTTAAAGAGGAACTTCAAAAATTGCTTAATGCAGGGTTTATATATCCTATATCTAACAGTGAATGGGTTTCCCCGTTGGTAATAGTTCCTAAGAAAAACGGAAAATGGAGAGTGTGCGTAGATTATAGAGCCTTAAATAAAGCCACTCAAAAAGATCACTTTTCGTTACCATTCATTGATTAGGAGTTAGATAGTTTGTCAGGGAAGAAATTCTTCTCTTTCTTAGATGGTTTCAGTGGGTATAATCAGATCAAAATTGCACCCCAAGACCAAGATAAGACCACTTTTACTAGCCCCTGGGGAACTTTTGCTTATAGATTCCTCCCATTTGGACTATGTAATGCACCAACAACCTTTCAAAGAGCAGTTATAGGAATCTTTTCTGATATGATTAATGACTCTATGGAAATTTTTATAAATGATTTTACCCCTTATGGTGTCTCTTTTGAGGAAGCACTACAAAATCTTGAGAAAGTACTTAACTGATGTGTACAAGCCCACCTCTTCTTAAGCACCGAAAAATGTCATATGATGATGAGTGAAGGAGTAGTACTTGAACATTTTATTTCATCTCAAGGAATTCAGGTAGATCCATCCAAGATACAAGTCATTGAGAACCTTACTATTCCCAAAACCCAAACAGATGTGAGAAGTTTCTTAGGACATGCTGGATACTATAGAAGATTTATCATTTTTTTTTCCAACATAGCTTCTCCTTTGTTTGTGTTACTTATGAAAAATGCTGAATTCAAGTGGACTAATCTTTGCCAGGAAGCATTTGATGCACTCAAACATCAGTTATCTACAACTCCTATTCTAAGGGGACCTGATTGGGCACTTCCCTTTCATATATCCTTTGATGCTTTGTATACTACAATAGGAGTTGTCTTGGGACAAGAAGAAAATCATCTCCCTTATGCTATATACTTCATTAGCAAGAATATGAGTCCTGCTGAACTTAACTATACAGTTACCGAAAATGAATTTTTAGCAGTTATCTTTGCTATTAATAAATTTCGACATTACATCACTGGCTATTCTACTTTTGTCCATATTGATCACTCAGCTATTAAATATTTAATGAACAAATCAGTCACAAATTCCTGATTCACTAGATGGTTACTATTATTACAAGAATTTGATATTACAATTATGGATCGACCAGAAAAAGAAAATGTAGTTGCTGATTTTCTTTCTCGGTTAACACCTGATGATAATACTCCAGTAGATGATTCCTTTTCCGATGAATATTTATTTGCATTATCGGCTCACTCACCATGGTATGCAGACATTGCTAATTATTTGGTTGCAGGGAAGTTACCACCACACCTATCCCACCGAGAGAAAAGAAAAATCATTCAACAAAGTGCTTGGTATAGCTAGATAAGTGGGTGTATTTTCTACACA
>JASDQU010010621.1:124663-140481 GCA_032191745.1 Picea mariana | reverse complement strand
ATTCTTGATTCACATTCCTTGTGTCCTCATCATGAATTTCATGGGATGCATTTTCACTTTTAGGTGTCTTCTTTGTTACGAAATTTTTCAATACTTCCATGATCTCCCCTTTTAAACCATCTATCTTAGTATCCAGCTTAGCTTCCATTGAATCCATCTTAGTATCCAACTTAGCTTCCATTGAATCCATATTATTTTGTAGTTTATTTATGTCCCTATGCATTTCTTCACCTTCATCAAGAGTCCAAGTAGGATTTTCTGGAGGCTTATTTGGTGTAGAAGTTCACTTTTTGGGTGGCATGTTGGCCAAGTATCACTTTTGAACCTTGATTTTGAGGTGGTTCTGCTAGACAATATTTCCTCTGTTGTATCTCCCAAGTTTCGGTCCTTCTGGGTATGAAACTTTCCTTTATGTATTTCTTTGATATTTCTTCTCTGCAATGCCATAGGTCTGATCAAAATTCGATGTGCCAAGTGGAATTTATGATAACTTCCTCACAACTTGCCGATTTTTGGCCTTTCCAGGAGATCTCACTTGTATAGTGTGCCCCGCACAAAATAATTGATATAAAATTATGAAACTCACACAAGAAATACTACAGACTATCCACAATCCAATGCAACTAGTTCGACACAATTTGGATACTCTAGGAAGAATTTATGATTGTTTTACCTGGAACACGTTCTTGAGACTAGTCAGATACCCTATATTACACAGGGTGTATCTAAAAATTTATGATGACCCCAAAGCTGAAATTTTTACCAAAGATACCTTACTAATTTGTGTAAACAGCCTCTAGAGATCAGGGTCTGAAACATTACAGAAATTGTTTTATAGCGAAAATTCCGCAATGACTTAGTTTAGGATGATTCCAGAACCCTATCTTGTATAGGCTGTATCTCCGAAAGTATAAGGCCTCAAGAGCTGAATTTTGAACCCAACGTACCTTGATCCATCTACTAAATATCCTCCAAGCCATTCCTTCTGAAACATTGTAGAAAAAAATTTATAGTGAACATGCCAAGGTGTCTCAAATGTTGCATCGAAACCCCAAGACCTTGAGTTCTGATACCATATGTTAAGAACCAAATATCAATATAGCATAGAAAATCCTCAGAAAAAGTACTCAACGCCTTGAAAAAGAGATAATTTCAGATAATAAGCCTCTTCAAGGGGTCAACCTCCTTTTACCCCACTTAAATGTTCAAGTACAAGATGATTCAAAATGAAAATGTCTCCTTGGTATATATAGGAGACTAGGAGGTATAATTACAACTAATGGCCTAAAGCTGACACAAATAAAATAACATTACTAATCTAATATGCCCCAATTAAGGGGTAATGAGCCAATATTAGGGCTTAACTGAAATATTTTTGGAACTTCGTCCAACTAGTTATGGATCCTACAGGTAAGTTAAAATACCACGTGGAAGATGAATTCTCAAAAGTGTAGGGGAACAACCTGCAAACTATGTCTTCATGCTGGACATTCATCAGTTTGATAGAGAATATGAATTTCTTGATATGATCTTCAGGTATTCCTGAGGTTTCCAGGTCAAATTTAGGAAGTAACTTCTCTGGATGTCGGGGAAGGTTATGGAATCGCCCTGGGATGGCCAAAGCATATATGGCCAGCCAAGGTTGATTATTTTGAGGTGGGTTTCCCCTTTCTTCATCATGGTCATTGTTGTCTTCCATATCTTCGGATCCCGATTTAAACTCTTCTTCTTCCGAAAAATCGTCCGACTCAGAGATGTCACCGCCTGGCGTTTCAGGGATTAGATTAAGAGGATGTTTGATTTTGGTGATTGTGAAATCTATTAGGTATTATAATATGTGCACAAAGACTTAGGACCACTGGTCTGCTTATTTATTGTCTTTGAGGAAGTATCAGAGCTAAGGGCAGTGCACCGATCTGTCGGGCGTATGCTCTTGTGATTCTTCTAAATTGATTTACTTCCTCATGAGGAAAAGCATAAGGTTTATCAGGGAACAAGCGTTCTTCCTCGGGCTGGGGTGAGTTACTCGTTTTAGGAGTACTCAATGTGTGTGGGCTTTCTTTGGAATGACTAGCCATGCATGTGGGCTATTTTGAATCTACAGGCTGTCTGAAATATTATATGGAATATGTATTTAACCATTCATTCTTTAGGCCCTCCTTCTAGCGCCAATTCTGTTGATGGGTCCTAAATCCATTTAATTCAATAGCAGGAACCAACCTACCACCGAGGTCCAATTAGACTCTGTAGTGTTTAATGGTGTAATGGTTCTCCATATCTTGCGATTTGGATGAAATAATCAATGGGCTTTACGTTTTCTTGTGAAGGTTCTCTCCTTCAGTTCAAACGTTCTCTTTTTGTATTTTCTCTTAGGTGGGACTAATATAAGATAAAGTCGGTATAAACCAACTAGGTAACAAAGTGGGAACAAACTAAACTACTGGAGAAGAGGTTGAGTTAGGGATAACCCTTTACTCTAGTGTGTAGGCAATGATCGTCTACCACATGCCTAGTACTAATACGTTAACCATGTGAGTATTCCAATTACTGACTAAGATACAAATTATTAGAAGAAAACATGCATGTGATAAACGATGGCAAGTAAAATAATTCACTCGACTCTAATCATCAATCACATAATAACACAAAGATTCATCTTCATCATTAAAGAAATAACTGTAAAACATTGCATCAGATAAATTATTAATAGATTTAATAGCTCTTACTTGTTACAACATCCATTCATGAGATGAGATAGGAAATAGTTCTTCTCCACATCCAATCATACACAGATTTGATGAAAACATAAACTTGTCTCTAGTCCAGAAGGACTTCTCAATTAAAGGTAGCTCCAAAATAATTCTTAACAAAGCAAAAAATGAGAGTTTCTTGCAACAACCATCGACCTTTGACTAATCGGTAGATGCTCTTATTTATATCATAAAATTAACTAAAAATAATGGCTAAAGTGCAGATAAGTAAAACAAAATTTTCCACGTGGCATTCTCTCCTATTAGTTTGTGTAAGAGTCATCTTAAGATATCACTTAAGAGGGTGAATTTTCTCGTACTCCACCCACTTGATGAACAAATCCTCGAAGGTGTTGGCGTATGGGAATCTATGCTGTTCCATCGAGGCCACATAAATCTCTCTTATCTCTAGCATATGTACCTAATACTTGACCATACTGGCACTTAACTATTGCAGCATAGCTCGAGCTTTGATCGAGTGTTCTATAAACTGTCGCACCTGACTTGGCGCTGTGTCTGTCACCTTTGCTAGTTCTTCAACCCATGATGAATATTGCTCGGTATGCGATTTGACTATTTCATGCAAGTTGAAGAATTCATTGGGTGTGCCAAACTCGAGGAGTCCGATATCATTCATTGCCTTATTGATTTTGACGTATTTTTTCTAACACCTGGCCCATTTCTCTTGGATTTATCGGTAAGTTTATTGAGCTATTTTTTCCCAATACTCGACTGATTTCTTTATGCGATCAAGATTGCTTCTGTTCAACACCTGAATGCCATGTTCTTCTTTGTCTCGACCTTGTTGTACTGTACCAATGTAGTTCACTCTCGCTATGGCTTGATGGGATTTCTCGTTTGGGTCGTCCGACCCTGACTCGTCCTTCAGACTGTCTACTCGTTTGGATTGTCCGACCCTGACACACTCACCATTGTCGTCGTTGATTAGTCACTTCTATGTGTTTTTGTGGTCGATGATCCATTGCAGTAGTTCAATATAGGGAAAAACCAGGGTTCTTCTCTCTATCATGTGCAGGTAAGACTGTTGGATATTTGGAAAAAAATCATCATCGAGCTTTCACATGTCGGGGTCGCTGTGTGGGATATATTTCGGGAATTCTTCCCGATTGATCTTCTTGAAGAGTTCTCCCCAGTGCGGGAGTACCACCTTTCCCCCTGTGTTTGCCTCTGTGTCTCAAAAGGCCGAGGGTTGAATGAAAATCTTCTTGGTGGATGTTCTGATGACTGGTTCCAGCCTTGGGGAAAATTCTAATTGTTTTGCTGTCCTTCTCCCACCTCTGGTTCCTTTAGCTTAGGTGCTCTCGACAATCGTCTAGTGTTTGGATTTCTTGGAGGCATTATTTCTGAAAATCGAAATAAAATCCTTTAGGGCATGTGCACAGAGATACATTGAATATTACTGTATATACGAAGTGAAAACATAGAAAGTCTAGACTGGTACATACCTGTAACACTTGCTAAACTTTGTAGTTTGATACTCACCAAGGTCTAGGAAGCTTTTGAATTGCTCATCTCATTTCTATGGATGCTTTGAAATTCCTTTGCACGCTTAATGATCTTGTTTACAATGGCTCAAGAGGATTTAACGAGGAAGAACTTATCGGTCATATCAACCAATTAATTCGGGTGATGAGTGAAATTCAAACGAATCTACCACCAAATCTCTGCAATTTAATTCATCATGGGTTGACGGCGGAGGCGCCGAGGGTGATGTGTTCTATCAATAAATTCAAATGGTCATTTTGATTCACGCACAAATTAGAAACTAATGTAAGATTTGGAATTAATTAGTCCCTTAAATGCTCTGGATCGAAATGTATCTAGTGCTAAAACGTTCCATCATGTTGCTTTCCTGGTGGGTGGATCAGGGGTCGACAATATGTTACGGGTGTTTTTGATGATGTTCTTCTGTGAAAGACCTCGGATGATGATCGATTTCATCGTATGGTTCTAACGTGGCACAATTGAATTTGGGTGTGACGTGGACCTTGGGAAACAAAAAATGACTCAGGTTAAAACTTAGATCGTAAGGTTCTCCAATCCGAAAATGAGGACAAAATCCTTATCCGTGCGTATTAATTAGGGTCTAGGATTTCTTTAAGTTGTGCGTTCCATGAGGAACCTAGAATCTTCGATGTTGACAAGGTATCGAGGATCGAGGATCAGAGAAAATCCCATCACTAGTTTTCCCGTGGATTGGTTTCCTCAAAATTCTTGATGCAGAAACATTTTGGGAGTTAGTGATCGGAGAAAAACTTTTAGCGTAGTTCGAATGTTGGCCATGATTTGGTTTTCTTTCGATTTCGCTAAGTGCATCGGATTTCAGCTATCAACGATATCATTTCTCTCTTTGTCAATGTTTACTCTCTTTGCCTTCTACCGATGCCGAAGGGGATCGATTATCGATGATATCCTTGTGTGATGCTTGTCACGAAAGAAAAATTCCTTTTGCTGTTGTCGGTGAAGATCGACGCTCGGTAACTGCGGTTTTTTCAAGTGATTTTTATTCATATTTTAATTCCTTTTGATGCCGAATTTGGATGCATCGGGTGAAACATTTTGGCTGTTGAATCTTTATTTAAAAGTTAAGCCTTTTAAGTCACGAGTTTTCATAAATTCAAGCAAACTTTGAAAGATTTAATAAGAGTCAAGTTGATAAGCAAAGACAACATTTTTCACAATGAAGTCAAATTAGACAGTGCAAAAGATCAAGTGGTACCCAAAAAGTAAAATTTGACATAGGATTTTTAGGTTGTGTTGAGTGATCAACAATACCTTGGAACTTGCATACCTCAATGGCAGGTTTCCTCGCTTTCGACGATGGGTTTTTATTATCGACCCCTGATCAGGAGATTCTGTCGAGTGTTCGACTTCAACTCACAAATTCTCATCCGTTGGATTGTACTATTGTACCTTGGGAGTCATTGACATTAATGGTTATTTCCCTCGCACTTGTTAATGGTATTCACTAATGATTGGTAATCAAGTGGTTTCTACCATGTTCGACTTCAATACATGTATTCGCATCGTTAGATTCGTACTATAGGGAGGTGGAGATGAAGAACCATGTGGGTTTTGTTGAAAATTGTAGAGAAGTATTCCAAACAAGAAAAGGAACATAGACAAATGGAAGAGGGCTCGAAAAAATGGAAGTTTCGACATTCTGATAGACTTGGGTGTTCCTTGCATAGCTGGCCGACTGCAATGACCCATCATTTGAGATGAGCACTTGCCAAAGATTTAGTGTCAATGTGACTACCATGAGCTAAGTGACCCCTAACATCAAGGGCAAGTTTCTTCTTGTGAATCAAAACTACGAGGACTACCGATGTCGTGTTGGAATTCTCTTTCAGACGCCATACCTTTTGGAACGTCGTTAAGTATGCATAATTCATTTCGTGTTGTGATAATTTCATTTATTCATAGAAAGCATTGCGGATAACAAAAGGTACACTTGATTTGACATATTTTGAATGAACCCACCAGCCTTAATCTACATGCTGCTTGGTGTGGAAGGACTCTTATAGGTGGACAAAGATGGTTGTAGAAAACATGCCAACTAATCGACAAGTTTTCTACAAAAACTATCTCAAAGATATGCCTTAGGCATGATTAAAATTTTTAGAATATATATTTTATAATAGTTCAATGTTTAATTATTGTCTTGTCCATGTTGAATATGTTAAATGCATTTGTAAGTTATAAATGTATTAAAATTTTTAAAAAATATAAATTTATTAAAAATTCTGAAAAATATAAATTTATTAAAAATTCTAAAAAATATATATGACATGTTTAGTCTATTTATAAATTATAAATTAAAAAATAGTTCAACAATTAATTAGTGTTGTGCATATTTAGTCATCTAGAAATTAAAAAAAAAAAAAAAAACTATAACATAAATGTATAAATATTTATATTTTTCAAATTAGAGTTATTTTATTTTATTATAATATGTATAAATATTTATATTTTTCAAATTAGAGTTATATTAATTTATTTTATTATAATATTAATTACTATAGTAATAATATTCTTTTATTATTCTTTTTTATTTATCTTAAATATTTTTACAATTTAATTCATGCATATTATCTTTATAAGGAATGAATAATTGGAAATACACATCCTTTAAATACAATTAATTTAATCAACAAAAGTGAGAAAATAAAAAAAATATTATTAAATATGAATAACTTATCTCTAACTTTGATGGTTAGTTCAATTGGTATATAGCTAGACTTGAGTTTATCATGCTTGTTGTTGTTGTTGTTGTTTAACTCTCTTGATTTACCAGGGGCGAAGTCCTGCAATCAAAGCCAGGTTTTTCTACAAGAACATTTCCTTGAAGAAAAAAAAAACATAAGGAATTAATAATTGCAAATACACATCCTTTAAATACAATTAATTTAATCAACAAAAGTGAGATAAAATAAAAAATTATTATTAAATATGAATAACTTATCTTTAACTTTGATGGTTAGCTCAATTGGTATATAGATAGATTTAAGTTTATCATGCTTGTTGTTGTTGTTGTTTAACTCTATTGATTTCCCAGGGGCGAAGTCCCATAATCAAAGTCGACGATTTACCCCACTTACTATCCATGGATCATGGGAAATATTCATAGGGTTTTCCGCAAGTTCATTTCCTCGAAAAAAAAAACAAAACAAAAAACTAATCCTATATATGGTGTCAAGGAAGATAGGGGAGAGATTATTGAGTGCATGGCCCTCCAAAATAATAACAACAACATGGGGGAGAGTTGAGGGAAAATAGTGATTTGGCTCCTCCATCATGCAAAGTACTCCATTATTTGGTTTGGCTCCTCTGTTGTGGAGATTCTGCCATTGTACATTTATTTTTTCACTTGAAAAATAATGGCTTTGAGTGTGCTCTAGATTGAAATAGTTATGTTGGTTTGGGGGTGCTTCATGGTCAGTGTGCTTGAACTTGAGGAGGGAAGCCTTGAGGACAATGAACAAAACATAAAAACATTTCCTTCAACATAAAACACTTATGTTTTTAACCAAATGTGCAACCTATTGAAGAGGAAGGACATTCCACCCAACTGCATATTTGTTGCTCCAAATATCTGTAGTAAATCACCCTCGAGATGGGGCTATGAATCCAAAAGAAAGGGTGTCTCTCTATTGTCCAGTCATAGCCCAACATAACCCACAACAAGTTGATGTTTCCTATAGCTATCCCAATCCACCAAATCTCTTCCCCTCAACTTACACAACCCAAGGAATGGGATCCCCCTTCACTACACACAGTCCCTCAGGCCTTCCCACTTCCCTCTAGGGCTCTAGCACAATTTGGTTAAGAATATCCCTTATCTAGAACTCCAGGGATATTAGTCGTGACAAGAAAAGATCATAGTATCAAGCTCACTTGTTGTTGGAGTAACCTCTTACACATAGTCTCACTCTACAAGCCTAACAATATTCTTCTTCATGAATTTATAGCTCCAACAGGCTGCCACACATTCCCACTATGGCTTCCTTCAAGCTCCAAGACTCCGCTCTCCCTTGTTGTCCCAAAAAACTACATGTAAAAACTACCTATCATACCCATTCAAATTTCCCTTTTCCCCATGAAAGTTGAATCTCACATTCCCCAGGGTTGATTGTACTCAACCCCCATGCTCTCATTAACTATGTGAAGTGACTTTTCACACCCACCCTCCTATATGTGTTTAATGATTGGGGATTTGATACACTCAAGAGGAAATTAGAAGGTTCATGTACAATAATAATTTTAGAAAGTGCGTTGGGATTAATACACATGAATAATTCCCCCTTGGGCCCCCCTCTTATACCTTCCCATCTCTTGTGGAAACTTATCCCCCATTACTCCGTCCATGTCCATCTGCAACCAACGTGAAATTTTATTTTAATATTATGATATACAATGTTTAAATATTATATATTTAGGCTCACATCCATATATCATAATTACATTATACATCGTTAAAAAAAGATAAAAAATGGGGATTTCACATTCCCCTCCCCCTATAATTTTCATTTTACTTGGTGCACAACATACGAGTATACATGTACATAATTTTGCATCATAATACTTGATAATTTTTCAAGTTCACAACTACTGCAACAATTCCAACCATCAATCTATCATTCCCCAAAACCTGCATAACCCAAGGAAGTGTACCCCCTTCTCTGCACTGCAATCCCTCAGGTTGTACCACTTCCCTTCCAAAGATATAGCATAGATAGAATATAAATTCTTTGAGATGTGGATCTAGGAACTCCAGTTTCCAAATGAAGACTTGCACACTTATATGCAAATGTACATTAAGTTCTCTTCAAAATTTGGGAAAAATTATGGGTACTCCTATCACACAGTATCCTTGTGCTCCCATGTGGTGTCTTTAGGAACATGGCAGATCCATTTGACCTTTACCGGACCGATGAATTTGTTCCTAAAGAATTTTGATTTCTAGTCCAAGATGCACACTCGTTCCACCTGAAAGTCCCCTTCATGCTCCACTTGGATCATAGTCCAATTAATCACGTGGTTAGGATTAGACACATATTTCTTCAATAAAGACACATGAAACACATCATGAATTCTCATGGATGAAGGCAATGAAATTAGGTATGAAACTGGGCCTAACTTATCTAAAAATTCAAATGGCCCATTGTATCTCACTGTCAACTTTGGGAAACTTCCCAATTTGAGCGAGCTCCTTTTAGCCTTTACTTTTAAAACACATGCTCACCCACTTTGAATTCTCTGCATGTACTGCTTTATTTTCATATCTCCTTTTCCTATCCTATGCAACCTCTAAATTCTTCGTGATCTTTACCATATGCTCTTCCATTTCCTTTAGTAATTCTATCCCAATAACTGCTCTATCTTGTAGGTTGTCCCAACTTACAAGTGTGTTACATTTTTTGCCATACAAGGCTTCAAACGAGCTCATATTCAACAATGTTTGATACCCATTATTATAATAAGAATCAATTAGATAAAGGTAGTCTTCCCACTTGGAAGGCTTTTGCATTACATAAATCGTCAACATATCTTCAATTATGTGGTTAGTCCTCTCTGTCTTCCCATTTGAATCTGGGTGATATGTTGTGCAAAAATTCAAGTTAGTCTCAAATCCCTTAAACAACCCCTTCCAAAAGTTGGAAGTTCACTTGGGATCTCTATTTAACACTATTGCCTTAGGCACCATGTAGCCTAGCAATTTCCTTCATATAAATCTCTGCAATGTTAGCTTCCTTGTGAGTTGTTTTCACCGGTATAAATGTGTAGCCTTTGTGTGCTTTTCTATCACTACCATGGTGGAATCATGTTTCCTTGTGGTTCTTGGGAATTTGGTGATAAAATCTATTGTAACTACCTCTTATTTCCATTCAAGAATGGGAAATGGTTGTAACAATCTTGCTGGATGACTATGCTCACTCTTCAACTTCTAACATTCCATGCACCTGGCAATGTAATCAACCGTCTCCTTCTTCATTCCAGGCCAGATGTACCGACTTCTTACTACTGTGATTCTCTTTTGGTACCTTGGATGTACAATGTATGGTACAATGTGCATCATTTTTAAAACTAAAATTCTCAATTCTGAAGACTTAGGAACATAAACTCTATTCCTGTACAAGATAATTCCATCTTCTTCCATCTTGTAATATTTATATTTCTATTGTACATTGCTTTGTTATAAACTTTCTTTAACTTGTAAATAATGTTGGTCTATTGTTACAACTTCTAAAATTCTATCTTTTAAATATGAATTGTACATGCTTATGGTTGTAGCATGCATTTCATGCACTCGTCTAATGAGTGCATCAACCACTTTATTCTCTTTTCCCTTAATGTGCTTGATGTCAAAGTCATATTCGCTGAGAAATTTCAGCCATCTAACTTGTTTGACATTCAATGTTGGCTATCTAAACAAATAATTCATGCCACTATGGTAAGTTATCAACTCACATTTTTTTCCCATGATATAATGCCTCCACATATTTAAGGCTTGGACTATTGCTGCCAATTCCAAGTCATGGGTAGCATAATTTATTTCATGCTCTTTAATTTTTCTTGACTCATAACATATGACATGCCCATTTTGTGTAAGGAATCACCAAGCCCTTACTTGCATACATATGTTCACCCAAGAAAATCCTCATATAGATCCACTACCTTTAGAATATGTGTACTGGTCAATAATTCCTTCAAATGATAGAAACTCTCTTCACATTGAGAAGTCCATTCAAAATTTGGTCCCTTCTTCTGTAGTGAAGTGATTGGAAGTGCGACCTTGGAGAAACCTTCAATGAATCTCCTATATTAATATCCAACTAATCCCATAAAGGATATCACTTTTGAAACAATATTTGGTGTTGGCTAAGTTTTGATTTCTTCAAACTTTCTAGGGTCCACCACTATTCCCTCCTCTGAGACGATGTGGCCCAAATAATGGATTTACCTTTGATAGAAAGTGCACTTTATTAAATTGTCATATAATTGGTGCTCTATAAACACTTGAAGCACCATCCTCAAATGTTTCTCATGCTCCTCCTCTATCTTGGATTAGATAAAAATATCATCCAATAAGACAATGATGAATTTGTCTAGGTAATCCATGAACACTCCATTCATTAGACACATCAAAGTAGCTGGTGCATTTGTCAAGACAAATGACACCACCACAAAATCATAATGGTCATATCTTGTCCTGAATACTATCTTATTGGTGTCTTCTTCTTTGATTCTTATTTGGTGATAAACTAATCTCAATTCATTCTTGGAAAACATATTTTCTCCTTTTAGTCGATAAAAAAGATCATCAATCTATGGTAGATGGTAATGGTTTTTTACAGTAACCTTATTAAGTTGTTTGAAATCATTACACAACCTTAGAGTTCCATCCTTTTTCTTCACAAAGAGTATCGGGTACCCCAAGGTGAGACACTTGGGTCTATGTACCCCTTCTTCTATAATTCTTCTTGTTGCATATGCAACTATTTCAGCTCCGATGTGCTCATTATGTAGGGTGATTTGGACACTGGGGAAACTCTAGTCATTAATTCAATAGAGAATTCAATATCTCTCTTTGGTGGAAATCTTAACTATTGTAGGAGAATTTCCCATGAATCCCCAAAACATATACAAAGAAAAACAATTAGCTTGCATTAAGATCTAGGATTTCATTGAATACACAGCCACACATTGCAAGTTACCTTCACTTGGGCGTCCAAAAATTTTCTATGCAGCGGATCAAGTTTTGGGAAAATTTGAAAGTGTGATCTAGCAACATGAGAAAGAGGTTTGAAGTATAGCATCCATAGAGAGGGGAAACATTCAAAATTATCTCACATATGACGTGAGAAACTGATACTCAACTAAAATGCTCTTTCCCTAAAATATAAAAGTATGTCAAAATATTTAATAGAAATATTCCTATTTTAAAGTCCCCTAAAAAGAAACATATTTTTCCTCATAGCAAATTATGTAATGAGTTTTTGTAAATTGGGAATTTTTTTACAAAGAAGTAGTTAGGGACTCAACCACAAGTTCACCTAAAGTTTGAGTCAAAGTGGTTACCATAACCAATTTTTGAATTGTATAAATATCAGAATCTAATGAGTTGTAAGTGTTGAAATTTTGGTATGCTTGTTTAACCATCGACAATACTACATCATTGTCACCCAACCATAGACATTAACATATGCCATCCCCGAGCACACTAACCTTTACTTAGAATAATTTCGGCAAGCCTACTCCATAACCAATAGATAAACCCTAGTTGTTAACTACAACAACAACTTAGGAAAAGTAGAACACTCCTTGTACAAGGGTAGCGTAAAAGAGAGAGAGTCTCCATATCCACATATCAGGTTCCATACACAACTGTAATAGCTGCAACTGCACTACTCTCTCTCTCAAAATTGCACCATACTTAGCAATAATATCACCAAGAATATCACCAAGAGAATCACCAAGAGAGAGACCAAGACCAAGAGGTGACCATGCACCCTTGTTCCTCCTTGCATCTGCAACTGCAACTCTCCACAAGAATTTCGCACTAACTGGGTGTACAAATGAGCTAAAACCTACTCTATTATATTAATTTTTCTAGTGGCTTTTCTGGTCGGGTCAACCTGACTTTCTGGTTATTATATTTTCTGTTTATCTTTTTCTTGTGGAGTCGACTTGTATTTCTAGAAGATGATATTCTAATATTATTTATTTTTCTAGGAAGACTTGTCTTATAGGGTTTCCACAATCTTTTTAAAGGTTCACTTGCTTCCAAAATATTCTATTCTAAGTCATAGGTTACACATGAAGGTTAATACCTCTCGAAGCTACAAAAACATCAACACTCCCTCTTAGCTATGGAGGTATTAAATAATATGTTCTTCATGTAGTGGTCTCAAACACATCCATCCATCTCACATGGCACGGGAAAGACTCACATGGTCTTGCAGACCAGTTTATAGGTAGCATCACCATAGCCACACAAGCTATCATATGATCAAATAGATCATGTAACAAGTATCACCATGATAGCCACACATTAGCCATCTATCCGGAAAACACCTCCAACACTACTTGTTGGCCCTTAAACTAGTAACCTCCGATTCTACTGATCGACACTCTAACTTGGAATCATTTTTGACACTTCAAGTCATCATCTAGTTCATATAGAACTAATAACTCATCAACTCACATAGAATCTGACTAAAAAATTTAACACTCCCTCTTAATGAGGAAGGTATTCCTCTTGGCACGATCATCATCACTGCTTCTGCATACTTCGGTCATTGTCCTATTGTCAATCACATATCTATATGTCATAGGAAGTTCCACACTTGCACTGGAGTAGCGTACCAACTTTCATTGGATTAGCATACCAAAATGCGCTAGGGTAATATACCATCTTGCGTTGGAGTAGCATACTAACCTGTGTTGGGGTAGCAGGGATGATTTTAAGGATGGAAATTTATTTTAAAACGTAGAAACCTTAGCGAATCTTACTTATCCTTCATATGCCAACTATAAATGTTTGGCAATATTTTTTGTAAAAATATTCAAATTTCTAAAGATTTTATAGAATTTTTATAAAAGTTTGGCGATTATTAAGGTAATAAATTTTATCCTATAGAATTTGGGTGAATCATTTTTAAAATAGCAAATCTTGTTTTTGGAAAAACCATGGAAAATTATCCCATGAGCGAAATTTAGCCCCTAAAATCATCCATGTGGGGTAGCATACCATCCTGCGTTGGAGTACTAACCTGCGCTAGGGTAGCATACTATCCTGTGTTGGAGTACCAACCTGCATTGTGGTAGCATACTATCCTGCATTTGAGTACCAACCTGCACTTGGGTAGCATACCAGCCTGCATTGGAGTACCAACTTGCATTGGGGTAGCATACCAGCCTGTGTTGGAGTACCAACCTGCATTGGGGTAGCATACCATCTTGTGTTGGAGTACCAACCTGCGCTAGGGTGGCATACTAGCCTACGTTGGAGTACCAAGCTGCATTGGGGTAGCATACTAGCCTGCGTTGGAGTACGAACCTACACTAGGGTAGCAGACCAACCTGCATTGGAGTAGCTCCCACTAGTAATAGAACCTTTCAAGGATTGTTGTCACAACTAGTAATGTAGCAATTATCAAACTTGATATGTGCAAATTGAAAACTTATTAATTTAATAAAACCTGGAACCTAGAGTCTTATCTTCAAGAACGAGGGTTGTTGATTTTCTTCTAAGTCTCCTTCACTCAAGATGACAAGTATTCTCTTCAACATGTCCCCTGTACTTAAGACAATATGCTTTCTAGACATAAATTTTAGTTAGAGAATATAGTGCAAATAAACTCTACAGTCTCAACCTTAATCAATCTAATACTTTGACTAAAGTTAGTTTCTAAATTTAACTTTGAACAGAGGTTAGTATTATAATCATAAATTCAATAGATAAAAATACAACTAGATGTTCATAAGGTCACAATAATTTTATAACAACTAGAGGCATATGAAAAAAATCAAATGTGGAGTACGTTGTTCCTCTGAATGTGATGGATCTGAGATCCCTCTGGATCTACGATTGTTGTTTGGACTAGGGATCCTTTATCCTACAATCACACTCAAAATAGTGATACAATTTAAACATATATAAGTACATATCTCCAACAACAATGACATGCAGTGACAAACAGTGGCACCATCCAACAACAACGAAAAGCAATGATGAACCCTAAAACTTCAAAGTGATCCAACTTGCAATCTAAAGGTAACTAAAGATGCACTAGGGTAAGGCGCACTAGAACAACCAAATATTAGGCCCAACATTTCACACACACTTTACTGCAACTGACACTACAACTTACACAAAGGAACTGGCATTGCAAACCTAGGGTTTTTATGAGGAAACCCTAATATATCAACTTCAGAAATTTGTAGATCTGATCCGATGAAGAAATGCGCCCTGCTTAGGTGACCTTCTTAGTGAGTTTAGTAAGTGCTCAACGATCTCGGCAATGGGGGAAACTGAGGATATTACTTCCAACGATTAGACTATTACGAAGGAAACCAACTCTAAAACCATGTTGAAATTTTGGTATGCTCATTTAACCATAGACAATGTCACATCATTATCACCCAACCATAGACATTTACATATTCCACCCCCGAGCACACTAACATTTACTTAAAATAATTCCGAAAAGCCTACTCCAAAACCAATAGATAAACCATAGTTGCTAACTGCAACAACAACTCAAGACAAGTAGAGAGATCCTTCTCCAAGGGTAGCGCACAATAGAGAGAGTCTCCATATCCAAAGAACAAGTACCATACAAAACTGTAGTAGCTGCAACTACACTACTCTCTCTCTCTCTCTCTCAAACTTATACCTGTTGGATCATGTTGTCATTGATGCCAATGGTTTGATTGATTGATGTCATTGATTGATGTCAAGTGATTGATTGATGTCAAAGGATTGATTGATTGATGATTGATGTAATATAATATGTATTGTCCTTGATGATAATGCATAGA
>JASDQU010010621.1:111137-124613 GCA_032191745.1 Picea mariana | reverse complement strand
AGGGGAGAGTTGAGGGAAAATAGAGATTTGGCTCCTCCATCGTGCAAAGTACTCCATTATTTGGTTTGGCTCCTTTGTTGTGGAAATTCTTCCATTGTACATTTATTTTTTCACTTGAAAAATAACGGCTTTGAGTGTGCTCTAGATTGAAATAGTTATGTTGGTTTGGGGGTGATCCATGGTCAGTGTGCTTGAAATTGAGGAGGGAAGCCTTGAGGACAATGAAAAAAACATAAAAACATTTCCTTCAACATAAAACACTTATGTTTTTAACCAAATGTGCAACCTATTGAAGAGGAAGGACATTCCACCCAACTGCATATTTGTTGCTCTAAATATCAGTAGTAAATCACCCTTGAGATGGGGCTATGAATCCAAAAGAAAGGGTGTCTCTCTATTGTCCACTCATAGCCCAACATAACCCACAACAAGTTGATGTTTCCTATAGCTATCCCAATCAACCAAATCTCTTCCCCTCAACCTACACAGCCCAAGGAATAGGATCCCCCTTCACTACACATAGTCCCTCAGGCCTTCCCACTTCCCTCTAGGGCTCTAGCACAATTTGGATAAGAATCTCCCTTGTCGAGAACTCCATGGATATCAGTCGTGACAGGAAAAGATCATAGTATCAAGCTCACTTGTTGTTGGGGTAACCTATTACACATAATATCACTCTACATGCCTAACAATATTATTCTTCATGAATTTATAGCTCCAACAGGCTGCCACACATTCCCACTATGGCTTCCTTTAAGCTCCAAGAATCTACTCTCCCTTGTTGTCCCAAAAAATTACATGTAAAAACTACCTATCATACCCATTCAATTTTCCCTTTTCCCCATGAAAGTTGAATCTCACATTACCCAGGGTTGATTGTACTCAATCCCCATGCTCTCATTAACTATGTGAAGTAAATTTTCACACCCACCCTCCTATATGTGTTTAATGATTGGGGCTTTGATACACTCAAGAGGAAATTAGAAGGTTCATGTACAATAATAATTTTAGAAAGTGGGTTGGGATTAATACACATGAATAATTCCCCCTTGCCCCCCCCTCTTATACATTCCCATCTCTTGTGGAAACTTATCCCCCATTACTCCATCCATGTCCATCTGCAACCAACGTTAAATTTTATTTTAATATTATGATATACAATGTTTAAATATTATATAGTTAGGATCACATCCATATATTATAATTACATTATACATCATTAAAACAAGGATTAAAAATGGGGATTTCACATTCCCCTCCCCCTATAATTTTCATTGTACTTGGTGCACAACATACGAGTATACATGTACATAATTTTACATCATAATACTTTATAATTTTTCAAGTTCACAACTCCTGCAACAATTCCAACCATCAATCTATTGTTCCCCAAAGCCTGCATAACCCAAGGAAGTGTACCCCCTTCTCTGCACTGCAATCCCTCAGGTTGTACCACTTCCCTTCCAAATATCTAGCATAGATAGAATATAAATTCTTTGAGATGTGGATCTAGGAACTCCAGTTTCCAAATGAAGACTTGCACACTTATATGCAAATGTACAATAAGTTCTCTTCAAAATTTTGGAAAAATTATGGGTAATCCTATCACACAGTATCCTTGTGCTCCCATGTGGTGTCTTTAGGAACATGGAAGATCCATTGGACCTTTACCGAACCGATGAATTTGTTCCTAAGAAATTTGGATTTCTAGTCCAAGATGCACATTCGTTCCACCTAAAAGTCCCCTTCATGCTCCACTTGGATCATAGTCCAATTAATCACGTGGTTAGGATTAGACACATATTTCTTCAATAAAGACACATGAAACACATCATGAATTCTCATGGATGAAGGCAATGAAATTAGGTATGAAACTGGGCCTAACTTATCTAAAAATTCAAATGTCCCATTGTATCTCACTGTCAACTTTGGGAAACTTCCCAATCTGAGCGAGCTTCTTTTAGCCTTTACTTTTAAAACACATTCTCACCCACTTTGAATTCTCTGCATGTACTTCTTTATTTTCATATCTCCTTTTCCTATCCTATGCAACCTCTAAATTCTTTGTGATCTTTACCATATGCTCTTCCATTTCCTTTAGTAATTCTATCCCAATAATTGCTCTGTCTTCTAGGTTGTCCCAACTTACAAGTGTGTTGCATTTTATGCCATACAAGGATTCAAACAAGATTATCTTCAACAATGTCCGATACCCATTATTATAAAAAGAATAAATTAGATAAATGTAGTCTTCCTACTTGTAAGGCTTTTCCATTACATAAATCGTCAACATATCTTCAATTATCTGGTTAGTCCTCTCTGTCTTCCCATTTGAATCTGGGTGATATGTTGTACAAAATTTCAAGTTAGTCTCAAATCCCTTAAACAACCTCTTCCAAAAGTTGGAAGTTCACTTGGGATCTCTATCTAACACTATTGCCTTAGGCACACCATGTAGCCTAGCAATTTATTTCATATAAATCTCTGCAATGTTAGCTTCCTTGTGAGTTGTTTTCACCGGTATAAATGTGTAGCATTTGTGTGCTTTTCTATCACTACCATGGTGGAATCATGTTGCCTTGTGGTTCTTGGGAATTTGGTGATAAAATATATTGTAACTACCTCTCATTTCCATTCAAGAATGGGAAATGGTTGTAACAATCTTGCTGGATGACACTGCTCACTCTTCAACTTCTAACATTCCATGCACTTGACAATGTAATCAACCGTCTCCTTCTTCATTCCAAGCCATATGTACCGACTTCTTACTACTGTGATTCTCTTTTGGTACCTTGGATGTACAATGTATGGTACGATGTGCATATTTTTTAAAACTAAAATTCTCAATTATGAAGACTTAGGAACTTAAACTCTATTCTTGTACAAGATAATTCCATCTTCTTCCACCTTGTAATATTTATATTTCTATTGTACATTGCTTTGTTATAAACTTTCTTTAACTTGTAAATAATGTTGGTCTATTGTTACAACTTCTAAAATTCTATCTTTTAAATATGAATTGTACATGCTTATGGTTGTAGCATGCATTTCATGCACTCTTCTAATGAGTGCATCAACCACTTTATTCTCTTTTTCCTTAATGTGCTTGATGTCAAAGTCATATTCGCTGATAAATTTCAGCCATCTAACTTGTCTGGCATTCAATGTTGTCTATCTAAACAAATAATTCATGCCACCATGGTAAGTTATCAACTCACATTTTTTTCCCATGATATAATCTCTCCACATATTTAAGGCTTGGACAATTGCTGCCAATTCCAAGTCATGGGTAGCATAATTTATTTCATGCTCTTTAATTTTTCTTGACTCATAACATATGACATGCCCATTTTGTGTAAGGAATCACCAAGCCCTTACTTGCATACATATGTTCACCCAAGAAAATCCTCATCTAGATCCACTACCTTTAGAATATGTGTACTGGTCAGTAATTCCTTCAAATGATAGAAACTCTCTTCACATTGGGAAGTCCATTCAAAATTTGGTCCCTTGTTCTGTAGTGAAGTGATTGGAAGTGCGACTTTGGAGAAACCTTCAATGAATCTCCTATATTAATATCCAACTAATCCCATAAAGGATATCACTTTTGAAATATTAAATTATGCTGGCTAAGTTTTGATTTCTTCAAACTTCTTAGGGTCCACCACTATTCCCTCCTCTGAGACGATGTGGCCCAAATAATGGATTCACCTTTGATAGAAAGTGCACTATTAAATTGTCATATAATTGGTTCTCTATCAACCCTTGAAGCACCATCCTCAAATGTTTCTCATGCTCCTCCTCTATCTTGGATTAGATAAAAATATCATCCAATAAGACAATGATGAATTTGTCCAGGTAATCCATGAACACTCCATTCATTAGACACATAAAAGTAGCTAGTGCATTTGTCAAGACAAATGACACCACCACAAACTCATAATGGTCATATCTTGTCCTGAATGCTATCTTACTAGTGTCTTCTTCTTTGATTCTTATTTGGTGATAACCTAATCTCAATTTATTCTTGGAAAATATATTTTCTCCTTTTAGTCGATAAAAAAGATCATCAATCTATGGTAGATGGTAATGGATTTTTACAATAACCTTATTAAGTTGTTTGAAAAAATTACACAACCTTAGAGTTCCATCCTTTTTCTTCACAAAGAGTATCGGGTACCCCAAGGTGAGACACTTGGGTTTATGTACCCCTTCTTCTATAATTCTTGTTGCATATGCAACTCTTTCAGTTCCGGTGTGCTCATTATGTATGGTGATTTGGACATTGGGGAAGCTCTAGTCATTAAGTCAATTAAGAATTCAATATCTCTCTTTGGTGGAAATCTTGACTATTGCAGGAGAATTTCCCATGAATCCCCAAAACATATACAAAGATAAATGATTAGCTTGCATTAAGATCTAGGATTTCATTGAATACACAACCACACATTGCAAGTTACCTTCACTTGGGCATCCAAAAAGTTTCTATGCAGCGGATCAAGTTTTGGGAAAATTTGAAAGTGTGATCTAGCAACATGAGAAAGAGGTTTGAAGTATAGCATCCATAGAGAGGGGAAATATTCAAAATTATTTCACATATGACGTGAGAAAATGATACTCAACTAAAATGCTCTTTCCCTAAAATATAAAAGTATGTCAAAATATTTAATAGAAATATTCCTATTTTAAAGTCCCCTAAAAAGAAACATATTTTTCCTCATAGAAAATTATGTAATGAGCTTTTGTAAATTGGGATTTTTTTACAAAGAAGTAGTTAGGGACTCAACCACAAGTTCACCTAAAGTTTGAGTCAAAGTGGTTACCATAACCAATTTTTGAATTGTATAAATATCAAAATCTAATGAGTTGTAAGTGTTGAAGTTTTGGTATGCTCGTTTAACCATAGACAATATCACATCATTGTCACCCAACCATAGGAATTCACACATGCCACCCCCCAGCACACTAACCTTTACATAGAATAATTTCGGCAAGCCTACTCCATAACCAACAGATAAACCCTAGTTGTTAACTACAACAACAACTCAGGAAAAGTAGACACTCCTTCTCCAAGGGTAGCGTTAAAGAGAGAGAGTCTCCATATCCACATTACAGGTACCATACACAACTGTATTAGCTGCAACTGCACTACTCTCTCTCTCAAAATTGCACATGCTTAGCAATAATATCACTAAGAAAATCACCAAGAGAGAGACCAAGACCAAGAGGTGACCATGCACCCTTATTCCTCCTTGCATTTGCAGCTGCAACTTTCCACAAGAATTTCACACTAACTAGGTGTACAAATGAGCTAAAACGTACTCTATTTATATTAATTTTTCCAGTGGCTTTTCTGGTTGGGTCAACCCGACTTTCTGCTAATTATATTTTCTATTTATCTTTTTCCTGTGCAGTCGACTTGTATTTATGGAAGAGAATATTCTAATATTATTTATTTTGCTAGGAAGACTTGTCTTATAGGGTTTCCACAATCTGTTTAATGGTTCACTTGCTTCCAAAATATTCTATTCTAAGTCATAGGTTACACATGAAGGTTAATACCTCCCAAAGCTACAAAAACATCAACACTCCCTCTTAGCTATGGAGGTATTAAATAATATGTTCTTCATGTAGTGGTCTCAAACACATCCATCCATCTCACATGGCATGGGAAAGACTCACATGGTCTTGCAGACCAATTTATAGGTAGCATCACCATAGCCACACAAGCTATCATATGATCAAATAGATCATGTAACAAGTATCACCATGATAGCCGCACATTAGCCATCTATCCAGAAAACACCTCCAACACTTCTTATTGCCCTTAAACTAGTAACCTCCGATTCTATTGATAGAAACTCTAACTGGGAATCATTTTCGACACTTCAAGTCATCATATAGTTCATATAGAACTAATAACTCGTCAACTCACACAGAATCTGACTAAAAAATTTAACACTCCCTCTTAACGAGGAAGTCATTCCTCTTGGCATGATCATCATCACTGCTTCTGCACACTTCGGTCATTGTCCTATTGTCAATCACATATCTATATGTCGTAGGAAGTTCCACACTTTCATTGGAGTAGCGTACCAACCTTCATTGGATTAGCATACCAAAATGCGCTAGGGTAATATACCATCTTGCGTTGGAGTAGCATACTAACCTGCGTTGGGGTAGCATACCAGCTTGCGTTGGAGTACTAACTTGCACTGGGGTAGCATAATATCCTGTGTTGGAGTACCGACCTGCACTGTGGTAGCATACTATCCTGCGTTTGAGTACCAACCTGCACTTGGGTAGCATACTAGCCTGTGTTGGAGTACCAACTTGCATTGGGGTATCATACCAGCCTGTGTTGGAGTACCAACCTGGGTTGAAGTAGCATACCATCCTACATTGGAGTACCAACCTGCGCTAGGGTAGCATACTAGCCTACATTGGAGTACCAAGCTACATTGGGGTAGCATACCAGCCTGCATTGGAGTACAAAACCTGCACTAGGGTAGCATACCAACCT
Organism: Picea mariana; assembly: GCA_032191745.1. NCBI lineage: Eukaryota > Viridiplantae > Streptophyta > Pinopsida > Pinales > Pinaceae > Picea > Picea mariana. Next base: position 118,090 of record JASDQU010010621.1, on the reverse strand, counting down.
GCATTGGATTAGCTCCCACTAGTGGGGATCTCATCACTTCCCTCTACTGGAGAACACATCACTTCTCACTATTGAAAAAAAAAACATTTGGACCACTCCAAGCTTGTCCCTGACAGAGTCTTGGTCAACATATATGCTACTTGTTTTTCGGTAGCAATATACTGGAGAAAGCATCTCATCATAGTCTTCTCCCTCTTGCTAGGAGAATCCTATGGACACAAATCAGGTTTGTACATATCTAGGCTATTTATCTGCAACATGCTTGATCTTGTATATCAACTTGGAAGTCACTACTTACTTCCCTTCTGGTCTCGAAACCAAGGAAAATATATGTATTCTAGTCCTTCCGATTGGCTTCCCCCTTGGTCACTGTAGCAAAATCTATTGAAGCAAGGGAATCTTCCCATAATATCTCATATCTCCTCAAAGCCTTTGAATCTTTGATCTATCCTTCTCAACCCATGGCATCTATTTGTCAGTTCTGGAAGACATCTCTCTCTTCCATATGAATATGAAAGTCTCTGAGTCTCCATTCTCTCCTTGAAGCTTTACTCCCTCTGAGTTTGTATAATCTTCAGATTCATCTACTCCTCATGATATGGATCATCAATGTTGCATCCTACAAAGTTTCATGGGACCATGCTGGTCTCTTCTTGGTTACTGCAACGCTTTTGGTCCCTTCTAGCTCTACTAACTCTTCTTGATGATTTGAAGAGTGATCAACTACACTAGAGGGATTTATTCGATCATCTTTGGAGCCTTCTGCTCCTTACAATCAATCTCCATATGAGATACTATGTATCTTGCAAAAGTACCCTTATTCGTCTTCTTCTGCGTTGGTACATGGATATATATGGTCGTGTATACAACTTCTTATCTAGATAGTCTGCTCCATGTATAAAATTAGAGACCATATAATATGTTGTCTCCTGCAAATGTCGCTACAGATTCCCTTAGAGTTATCACCTGTGACCTGCCCGGAACAAGGACAACAAAAGGAAAAATAGTAGACAAGAATAATACTCTTATAATAATAAAAACAAGAACGAGAACAATAATCACAGTAGCTCCTTCTCAGAGCTATTGCTTGTGACCTTCCTAAAACAAGAACCAAAATAAAAATACAATAATAATAAGTAGGAACAACACTCTTCTAGCGTTGTGATAAATCATTCCTGCATGGTAACCTTCCTGGAACAAGAAAACAAAAAAAAAATTATAATATCATTTTCATAAGAGCATATCTATGTCAACAAGAATAAAAAAAAAGGCAATCTCATGGTAATCATCATATTATTACCAAGGTGACCTGCATGGAATAAAAAAAAAAGTATCTTGCAAGCATTTATATAAATAGTACTCAAATGCTTCCAAGTATTCATTGTATTTAATAGTAATAGAACCTTTCAAGGATTGTTGTCACAACTAGTAATGTAGGAATTATCAAACTTGATATGTGCAAATTGAAAACTTATTAATTTAATAAAACCTAGAACTTGGAGTCTTATCTTCAAGAACGAGTGTTGTATATTTTCTTCCAAGTGTCCTTCACTCAAGGTGACAAGTATTCTCTTCAACATGTCCCTTGTACTTAAGACAATATGCATTCTAGACATAAATTTGAGTTAAAGAATATAGTGCAAATAAACTCTACAGTCTCAACCTTAATCAATCTAATACTTTGACTAAAGTTAGTTTCTAAATTTAACTTTGAACAGAGGTTAGTATTATAATCATAAATTCAATAGATAAAAATACAACTAGATGTTCATAAGGTCACAATAATTTCATAACAACTAGAGGCATATGAAAAAAATCAAACATGGAGTGCGTTGTTCCTCTGAATGTGATGGATCTGAGATCCATCTGGATCTACGATTGTTGCTTGGACTAGGGATCCTTTATCCTACAATCACACTCAAAATAGTGATACAATTTAAACATATATAAGTACATACCTCCAACAACAATGACATGTAGTGATAGATAGTGGCACCATCCAGCAACAATGAAAAGCTATGATGAACCCTAAAACTTCAAAGTGATCCAACTTGCAATATAAAGGTAACTAAATATGCACTAGGGTAAGGCGCACTAGAACAACCAAATATTAGGCCCAACGTTTCACACAAACTTTACTGCAAATGGTGCTACAACTGACACAAAGGAACTGGCATTGCAAACCTAGGGTTTTTATGAGGAAACCCTAATATATCAACTTCAGAAATTTGCAGATCTGATCTGAGGAAGAAATGAGCCCTTCTTAGGTGACCTTCTTAGTGAGTCCAGTAAGTGCTCAACGATCTTGGCAATGGGGGAAACTGAGGATATTCCTTCCAACGGTTAGATCGTTACGAAGGAAACCAACTCTGAAACCATGTTGAAATTTTGGTATGCTCGTTTAACCATAGACAATGTGACATCATTATCACCCAACCATAGGCATTCACATATTCCACCCCCGAGCACACTAACATTTACTTAGAATAATTCCAGCAAGCCTACTCCAAAACCAACAGATAAACCATAGTTGCTAACAACAACAACAACTCAAGACAAGTAGAGTGATCCTTCTCCAAGGGTAGTGCACAAGAGAGAGAGTCTCCATATCCACATAACAAGTACCATACAAAACTGTAGTAGCTGCAACTGCACTACTCTCTCTCTCTCAAACTTACACCATACTTAGTAAAGAATATCACCAAGAAAATCACCAAGAGAGAGACCAAGACCAAGAGGAAACCATGCTCCCTTATTCCTCCTTGTAGTTGCAGTTGTAGCTGCAACTGCATCTCTCCACAATACTTGTGCACTAACTGGGTGTACAAGTGAGCTAAAATGTCCTCTATTTAAATTAATCTGTCCAGTGACTTTTTTGGCTAGATCGACATGACTTTTTGGTAATTATATTTTTTGTTTATCTTTTTCATGTGGATCTGACTTGTATTTCTGGAAGATAATATTCTAATATTATTTATTCTTCTAGGCCGACTTGTCTTCTAGGGTTTCAACACATCTATTTAATGGTTCACTTGCTTCCAAAATATTCTATTCCAAGTCATAGGTTACACGTGCAGGTTAATACCTCCCACAACTACCAAAACATCAATAGTTAGGGCTTTTGGCTCTTTGATTTACATCTTATGAGTGAATATTGTATTCGAATTATTTCTCTTACTCTTATGAAAGAAGAAGTCATTCATTGGCCATGACACTTTTACTTAAGGAGATCATTGGTGCAAGTTGAATACTTTGGATTACTATGCAATTTTTTTTTTTGCATAAATGTCTTGTAATATCTTTCTTATTGTTTACAAGTTATATTGATACAATTCATGAAGTTCTTTCAATATATTTCCTTCAGTAAATCATTTAAACAATTTTATGTGTAGATTTGATTTGATGTTTTATACATTTCTATTGTGCAAAGTTATGTTGTGTAATTTCAATGGATTATATATAATTATTTCTTAGATATTAAAGGACAATAAAAGTATCTTTCCATCATTCTAAGAGTGAACTCTTAGACCAACACTTTCTCGATTCAAAAAACTCATATATAACATTTCTACGTTCTTGTTTCTTTGTATGTAGAAAACTAAAAAGCAAATTCAATAATAGAGTAAAGCTCATTCAAAGGCTGTCAAACCATTAATCTAGAGTATTATTCCACTCCAAATAAGGAAGACTCTAAGTAGGCCTCTTCCTTGGGTTTGATCCCTATTTTTTAAACTTGGGAATTCAACCTTGTCAACAAAATTGGTGTTAGAAGGATGGCCTAAATTTGTATGGTTGATTTGGTTCCCAAGATTGGGTCATCTATAAACAACCCATATTCAAACACTGAGATTCCAAATCATGAATTATTCTGTGAATGTTCAAACACACAAGGTTTATAAAAACTAAACAAAACATTGATACTAAAGTTTGCTACAAAGTATCTAATGAGGACGTTAACTCTTTCAAATTTATAACATAGGAATATGCCAGACAGATTGGTACCTTTCCTGTGGTCCCTTTACTTCCTAAAAGAAGGAATACCACATAGACAGTTACTCAAAATAGGGAACAAACATTAGTTCACACTGTGGAGGATTTAGTTGAGTTAGCACTTTAATAAACTCCACAACCTCTAAAACTAGTCCCTCCCACTCCTAATCTTGCAACATATCCACTAATAACTGAAGAATCTGAAGGTTAATCATAATCTAAATCTGAATAAAAAAACTTAGATACAAATTCAAACTTCTCAGATATGGTGAATAATCAAAACCATAATCAACCTTGGTTAACTTTATATGCTTTGGGATTGCCTACGAAAATTAAAAATCTACCTAAACATCCCATGTGCTTATTGAAAAAATATGATGTTGATATTTCTAGTCCTCTAGGCGATCATGTCAAAAAATTCATCACAACCATCAAATTGATGAATTAGAACATGAATATGTAGTGTGTCATTTATTCCCCTACTTTGGAAAATAAATCCTCCACTTGGTACCTTAGGCTTACTGGTTGGATCAATCACAAGCTGGGGGAATTTTCAAAAGTCATTTTTGGACAAGTTTGGGGAAGAGACCACAACTAGAGCCTTAATAGAAGAAATATTCTCACTAGTTATTAGTCCTAAGGAAAGAGTTAAGGACCACTGGTCTCTTTTCCTATTAGAGAAAAGAGTCAACCTCCTAGGGTATTCTTGAAATACTAATAAATATTCCCCTTTGCATTTTTATAGAAGTGGTACTCCTCTTTCTCACTCAAATATTAAATGTAGTTTCTCAAAGAATAGATTCATTCATTCATAACATCAACACTTATGAATGGATCATGTGGTAAAAAAATTAAATGGATAATAAATGAATTATAATAAAAAGAGAATAACCTCACATGAAATAACATAAAAGCTACATCCATTCCATCACATTCATTATTTCAGGTATTGAGAAAAATATTTCGAAGAAAGACTCATAGACATAAAATAAGACCGATGGCCCATAAATCAGAGATATTTAGATGATTTCATTCATTTAGAATCATAACATGCATAGGAGAAAGACACACGAGGTCTCATTGATTTATAAAAAATTATGAAACTACAAATATTATGAACTACTGGAATATCTCTCTGCGAAAGTCAAAAAAATAATTGCTCATAGATGTTCAAGTTCAAATAAAGTGTTTTCCTATTGCAAAAAAAAATGTTACTAATACGTAAATGATAAAAGGATATGTACTCATCTAAATGGACTGGGATGGGGCTCCCATGGACTAAATAAAATAGTTTTGGTAACCCAAAAGACAAGGATAAATGTGGTCATGGATTATATTTATGAGTAAATAGTAAACCAACAAAGATGGATGATTCACAGATTGGGAAGAAAAGAAGGGAAATGCTTCAAAATAAAATGCACTTTCAAAATAGAAAATGAATGACAGATGGATGAATGTATCTCTCTCTCTCTCTCTCAATATCTTTAATGTCAGGGTATTCATATCTCTCTCTCTCTCTCTCTAAATATCTTTAACGTTGGGGTCTTCATGTCTTTATACCTAGGCTTCCATCCTTATTGGAATAACTACTTCTTGGTAGTTATTATGGGTTAAATATTTGTGCCAATGATATCTCGAGGCATTCTTCAATATATTCATTGATTTGCAGGACGATAATATCTTGTTTAAAACCGAGTGAGAATATTTCTTCCTCAATTTATCCATGTTCAAAATGCAGTTGCTCGACTGATGCCAAGTGGTTTTCATTTTTATTTACAAAATTAAGAATCCACCACTTAATTTCATCCTCCATAAATTTAGTGAGGTATTCAAACTTTCTTTCCCATGAATCATTAATCACACCCAAATCCATTTCTAGTTGTTCTTTAGTTATAACCATATAATCCTTTATAAGTTGCGGGCCTTCAAGGTCTTTAACAGTTTCTAGTGCTTTAAAGAGTGCACTACTTCTTTTGTCATTTATATTTATACAGGTGTGTTGATGGGTCTGAAATCATCCTTTTTCAACAATAAGGGTTACCCCCATTAAGAAGTCCCAATTAGACCTGTCACCGTTTGGAATAGGGAACCCATCTAGATTCTGGCTCGACAACCATTGCTAGTTTTGGTTTTACCAATTGAGGCCTGGTACACCGATGAAGGCGAATGATGTATGGGTATTCAAATGAAATATGTAGATGAATACTATGTAAATGAAAAAATCTAATCTACTTCTAAACCTATCCTATCCTAGCCAGGAGCAAATTATTCATAACTAAATGAGAAATAACATGAAACTAACTCTACCAATAGCTTCACCCATATAGCTGTATTGAAGAAATAAAGTTATATAAGACATGCACATGAATATATAACCAGAATAGTCTAAGTCACTATATCACATACATCTGTAGCTCATATGTTGAGGACATGAGAAATAATGAAGAATAACAAAACTGCAAGAAAACATATATTGTGTTAGAATGGTCCATAATCAAACATGCTCTTACAATCCATGTGAACAACAAATATTCTGCTTGAAATAGTTCACATCAAAACAAAAACACATGTGAGTTCATCTCTCTAGAAAAAACTAGCCCCGAGGGCTTCTCAATATTAACAGATTCAGTAGTGATACATCAAAGCTCCATGGAAAGCTCCTCAATTTTAGTTGACACTCTCTTCCCAAAATAGTTTAGAAATGTACAATGTTTGAAGAGAAAAAAATGCCCTTCTTTAGGTTCAATTCTAACATTTATTTAGATTCAATATGACCTTTGGTCTTTCACCTACCCTAGTGACCTTTCATTTCCCAACATTTTTTCTTTATTCACATTTTTTCTTTATTCCCTTTGTCATAATGAGAAACAAAGACAATAGTTACATTTCAAATTTGTCTTCGAGCACTTGGCGGGCCTTCCTAGATCTTTGGTTGTAGTGTGCCTCTTTTCCACCACATTGAA
>JASDQU010010621.1:77220-95829 GCA_032191745.1 Picea mariana | reverse complement strand
TAGGCTTGGTTGAAGCCATGTTAAGAAAAGGCAGTGAGGCCTTTAGAGATAACTCGACTGGGCTGAAAAGTCCCAGGCAGTGTAGAAAGAATTGGAAGAAGGGGAGAGCCCTCAATTCTTTTCTTGCTGAGTATTATGTTTTCTCTGGAATGAGAGGGTTGGTACGCAGATGAAAGTAAATGTTTTGGCACCAGAGTGATGGTGGTCGTATTGTTGTAGAAGAAATCGAGATTTGTTTGTGTTGCACTCATGAAAACATTAAGGATAACATGATGAAGTGCATAAAGATGTGCTAAGACATGTCTGAAAATGTTTATTGTCTTAATGTTATGCACGAAATTTTTGAAAGGAAGTTGTATGCCACAGATACCCAAGGAGAGTATGATTTAGGAAGAAAACCATGATTGAATCAGGATACTCAAGAACCTGACAGAGGAGATGAATGCGAGCCGCTCATCGGAGGGAAGACCGATCACAATCATCAAATCGACTTCAATATCCACTGTAGTTAACGGATCAAACACCAGTCGTTCGATTTGATTAACAATCAACGATCATTGCGGAGCGCAAAGGTGAAATTAACGAACATGCTAGTTCACAACCTGCAATCAACCAACGTTGTTGATCTCGTCGGGGTGAAAGATCAACGACCACGATTAGATAGAGGCAAGTGAACATTTTCCCGATTGGGCTCCGCAATCACTGTGAACCGTTGATCTGTGAACAAAGATCGATGGTTGGGAATCATTGCGGAGCGCAAAGGTGAAATTAACGGACGTGCTAGTTCATGGCCCGCAATCAACCAACGACGTTGATCTCGTCGGGGCGGAGAATCGATGACCACAATTAAAAGAGTTGGGCAAGAAATTTTTAGATTGCGAAGATTGAACTCTTCGATAAAGAGCGAGCATATTGGGATTCTGCAACCGTTGTGAACCATCGATCTATGAACAATTGGTGGGCGAACCTGCAAGGAATCCATGCAATAATGTCACATAAAACTCGTATTGTGATTGGGTTCTGTGGTTGATTTTAGCACATTGAAGCTCTGTATCAACCTAAATTCACGGTCAAACACTTCTGTGTTGGCATTATTATTATTATCTAGAAATCGTGTGGTTAAAATTGATCGAGGGCTAAGATCGACGACCTGCGATCATTGCGAAGATTGCATATGCACACGGGTTAACGTCGAGACTTGTACCCGTAATTTAAATTCAATATAGATTTATTTTGAGTTTGGGATCCTATCGTAGATCGAACGACTCATATTCATTACGGAGATCTGAAGGAGAATTAAACTGTGAGCTAATTGAGGTTTCACAATCCCTTGCAGCCGTTGGAACTGGGGGAAAACGGATCTACACCGTCGAATTGTAGACAAGGGGTTTATCCAGGATCATAGCGCCCGGACACGGGAGCTGAAAGGGTAGCACCTGAAAAGAATAGAGCTGAGGTCACAGATCTCGATCGCATGGACAGAAAACGAAGCTCCTCCAGGCCAGTCAAGGAAGATAGAGTTTAACACTCTGCGTTAGACTATGGTCGCGAGGACTGGGTCTAAGGGAATAAAGGTGCTCATAGCTAGCTCATTGCATGGAATTGCTCGAGGAAATGCGTGTTTGCATGAAAGGGGGACCTTCCAAAATTTTTAAGTACATTATATGGATGTCAAAGGAATGCTTAAAGGCATTCATGTGAAACTTGGAATTTCATGAATGGCGATTTTAGGGCTGTGATCGATTCAGAGCAAAAAATATGGTTCTGCTAAAATAATAAATATGGACAAAGAATCCATATGGTGATAAGTTGGTTGAATCCAAACACACCTTGGCAGGAGTGCCTAACCTGAAAAGTGATAACCTAAAATCAATGCAAGGGTGCATTGGGTATGAATGTGGCCACGAATGTTGGCACATTCATTAAAGTCAATTGATATCTGAATTTCATTTTGAAAAATTGATATATTGATCTGATGCATGTGTAAGGAATGAAATTTCCTTTTTCTTTGTATCATTGAATAGATAAAAGTGATTTGATTGTTAGCATGCACAATTTAAGAATTGTTTGTGATAACATTATAAAGGTGCAATGAAAATATATGTGCATGGGAAACTAACAATTTGTTTAGCTAAGGAAAGTTGACCTGCAGGAAGAAAGAGTCTTGGATATGGCAATGTTGTAATCCCATAAGGAAGACTGATTGCCTGCTGAGCTAAACTGCTACGGGGAGGAAAGTCCCATGATTGTAAATCTAGTTCCGTGCGGAACAGATTTGAAAATAAATGAAGAAATTGGAAAATATGTGGGTGACAGATTTGCAATAAAATTATGAAATTTAGAATTGTGATGATGTCTCGTGAAATTTTGTATGCCTGTGATACAGGTGAGAAGAAAATATCTGTCCAGAAAGGACGGATGAAGGTTATCCAGCTGAAAAACATGAAGGAGGTCACTACTGAGCCATGAGAACCCTGTGGTAAGCCATGATCGCCTAGAATAGGTTGTGTTGAGGTAACACAAGATGGAGGGACGCCTCGGTAGAGCAAGTCTGAGGGATGACTCGACTGTAAGGCTCGATAAAGTCTCTGGGATTCTTCCTATGCGAGAAAAACTTGGCAAGGCAAGATGGATCACCCAAGGAACTGTATAACACAGAAGGGGATGCCTGAGCCTGGGCCTGGAGGGTGAGTGACCGCAGGAAAGAGGAGACTCTGATAGTTCTTGAAACCTATCGATTAGGATCATGCACACAATGGGTATGTCAAAGAAAAACAATGAGCCTGGATAACAAGATAGCCATGTGGATACAAATCCACAAACTGCGCAGATAAGTATTGTGCTAGATTATGAAATTTTCCTAGAAATTTTATGCAATAGTAAAATGTTTTCGCATGAGCCTATGATTAATGTGCTTGTTGTCCAAGAATTATTGAAGGCAGGTGATGAAGATTAAGAGTCTGAAAAAGGACCTGATCGAGAAAGAAGGCCAAGACTTCTGAAGTGGTTGAATGAGAAAGGCATGACATGTGTTACTGAGAAAGAACATTGAGGACGTTGTTCCTTTAAGGGGGAGGGTATTGTAACACCCTTGTTTCCCCCAACTTTTAATTAATCATTAATTAGGATTACCATGTTGTGGCATGGGAACATTGTAAATGTATCATTGTTTAATTGACAATAACTGACTGTGGGGGTGAAGCCTTGAAATTACTAGCCATGATATCACTAGAGGAAAGAATGTGAGAATGATAAGAGAACAGTTAATAAGAAAAGGACCGGTGGTTGAACCTTCAACCACCCCCATGAATGGAAGCATGGTATAGCTACAAAAGGTCAGCCCGAAGTACCACAGGGCCCTGTGGACCCAGAAGGGACCCAGGGTTTCTTTCCGACAGAAGGAACCAAATAGCAGAAATGTGCGTGCAAGGCACACAAGAGGATATGAAGAGAAGAGTGGAGAATGTGAGGAAGAGGCGAGCAACAAAGAACGAGTCAAAGACTGTGAGCTTGATGTTGAGGAAGAACCTAATAAACCTTGTCGAGGCCGTGATAGAGAGGGAAAATCTTTGAGAGTATGCAGAGGACGAGACCTGAACAGAAGACTGCGAGCTTGATGCTGAGGAAGCATTTGATAAACCTCGCAGAAGATGCGAAAGAGAAAGGATCGATGAGAATTGGCATAAATTCCCTGGTGATATCATGGCTTGGAACGGGGGTGGTCAGAGTGCTAAGAATGAATGCCTCTGAGCCTATGGTTGGGTGGAAAGATGAACACCCACAGTCAGTTAGTTGGCCACCACCTGCAATAGATAAGTAATCTTATATCATGTGTATTTAAGTGGTAACTGTGAATTAAGGTTGTATATTCTATGAATGTTGCAGGGATGGACATGTTTTCTTAACGGTTATACTGTATCCCTTCAATTCTGCCTAATTGTGTATTTAAGAAAATAAGAGATTCTCTAGCCTATACACGTAAATGACTGAGCCTTGTGGTGGCTCAAGTTAAAATAAATGAACTGTGAATTGTTGACTTTGGGCATAGCCTCACATGAGAATGCCGACACTCCGAGTCATTCTAAAGGAAGGGGTTGGTGAAGCTCAGGAGAGGTAGTGCATGTGTGCACAGAGCCTTTGCGAGGTGGGCAGAGATTGATAACCCCCCCTTAAGTTTTAGTGTTGATAGATGAGCATAAGAGGTGGGCAGAGGATTTCTCTAAGCGTTAAGTTCAGAAGAATTAGCGCAAAATACTTAAGTATTTAAGGAGCTAACATAACTCAAGTAGAATAGTGAGTTTTGAGTCCCTACAGGAGAGATCCTTTCATTTGAAAGATGAATGGATGAGATTAGTTCAGGAGAGTTGAAGTTCTTCACGATCGTTGGATCTGGAGAAGGAACACAGACGTTAACCCTTTCGAGCCCTTTGGACTTTGCAAGCCCAACGAATTGAGCATATTTGTTGCACATAAGGTGAATCCCCTGAAGTCCCAAACTCAATGTGGGCCATAGATCTGAGGATGCCCGAGAACTATCCCGACCGTCGGATCTATGATATAGTCAACCTGACGTTGACCACTTCGGGAGGACAGAGGTTTGGTAACACCAAAACCCCCAAAGTCCCGAAGCCCTGAAGTTGATGTGGACCGTGGATCTAAGGATCCTTCAGAATCCCTCATGACCGTTCGATCGTGGGGACACGAGTATTAACATCAAGATCATGTGGGAGCCCATGTGTCGAGTGACAGGGTTGCCAGGAGTCCCTCTCAGAGTGGCATGCACTAGGACCCAAGGGACCGTAAACGAAAGTTACAAGCCGTATATCTCTGGGGTCGTGTAGATACCCTCCAACCATCATATTAAGGCCGTGATCATCCTCACGCTGACCGACTTTGGGAGAAAAGAGGAGCTTGCATCGCAAAACTTCTGAAGAGCAGAAATAGATTTGAGTCGTTCGAGCCAGAGGGACAGGTATCGTGAGATCCTGTACTCTGGAGAGAAGTCACTTTGGGAGGACCGAAGTGTGAAGGCACAAGGATTTCCGAAGGTCGGAGTCCTGAAGTCATCCCAGTTGTCCGTTTGAAGGGACGCGTGGCAGAAGATCTGCCATTTCAGAGGAAGTCACTCTGGGAGAAAAGGGGATGTGTTGAACAAGATATCCCCAAGGCCGGAGAGTCAGAGTTCATCTGAGTTGTCCAACAGTTAAGGACATGTGTCAGCAGATCTTCCATTTCAGAAGATAGCCACTTCGGAGAAAAGTGGGGCCATGCGAGTTAAAAACTACCGAACGTCGAAGTCCCAAAGTGGATCACAGTCGTTGATCGGAAAAGACGCGTGGTGCTTGATCTATAACTCCGAGTACGAAGTACTTCGGAGGAAAAAGGGTTTGGAGTGTTTGAAACTCCCAAACATCGAAGTCTCGAAGTAGATTATAACCATCGATCACAAGGGACGCGTGGCACTCGATCTGTAACTCCGGGGAGAAAAGACTTTGCAGCATTTGAAACTTCCGAATGTCGAAGTCTTGAAGTGAATCAGGGTCGTCAAAATCTCTGAGGACATGCGGCGTCGGATTATGAACTTCGAAGTTTTTCCAGTCCAGAGGATTCACGCAGTGGTTGTCTTGGCCCCTATCATCTTGGCGTCTGGTTATAGCCCGCGGTCATATGCGAGTATAGACTAATGGAAGAACCTGAAGAACTTGGGAGAGGATACCTTCCAGCTCTAAACTTGGTTTGGAGCATGAAGACCATGGCTGGAAAGATCTGGAAGAGCATAATGGAGTAGAAACCCCGAATGGGAGCATTGATTCTCCTAATAAGAGAGAAATTTTGACATCCTCACCATGGGTGTGTTACAGTACTAGACATGGAGTTTCAATCCAAAAGGAGAAGACTTCACCTAGGCTTTGGTTTGGATCCCCAATATCCATTGTCATAAGAGTATTGGGAGGAAGAAACATTAGAGGGGATTGACAACACACTAGGCATCTTTGTCAAAATCTCAAAAGCCACAGAGAAGGGCAAGTACACATCATATGCTCATATTTATGTAGATAGGAATGTCCCTAGAGCTCTCCCACATTCAAATTTGTATCAATACATTTTGTGGGCACAAACCCTTGACTACAAGCAAGTCCAATTCCATTATAAAAAATCCATGAGCACAAACATTTATTTAGGCATTGTTGACTTAACATTGTGGTCCTTGGGAAAAAGTAGGGGTGGTAACAAAGAAGGGAGACTTCACAAAGGTGCAAAATAAACACAACTCGGGAAAAAAACAACAAATGGCTACAATTAATACTATCCTAAAGAATGTAAATATCTTCTAATCTCTCACATTCGACCCAAAGAAGAAGGAAGTAGCTCCAAAAAAAATGCCAAAGTAACTACCAGGGAGAATGAGAAATAGCCTATGACAGGAACCAAGTTAAAAATCCCACACAGGGGAACATACATAGGAAGACGTAGACCAATCCTGAAAGGAGGAAGAGAAACAACAACAAGGAGGTGGCAACACAAAGTAAAATAATAGAACGTGGCAAAGAGATGCAAGCAAATTTTGAAACAAACAAGGAGGAGGGGAATAAAGAAGAATCAGAGGACGAAATTGAAAATCTAGGGTAGGACATGGAAACTAAGGAGGTATATATAACAACACTTCTATGAAAACATGGTAAAGATCACCTAGACAACGTAACAAAGGAACAATTATATATTTTCAAAAGAAACTGAAAAAAGAGAAGGGTAAAGTAGCAATCACTAGTCATGCTCAAGGACAACAACGTGGCCTGGTTATCAAAATTAACAATATCAAACGTCTAAAAACAATGAAGGAAGAGAAAAGGATACCTCCCCAAGCAACCATTGGTTTACATTCAAAATGATGTAATGGAACATGTGTGGGATGAACACGAAAGAGAAACAAAGTATACTCAAACAAACCGACGAAGGAGAAATCAAATATTATTTTGATTTTAGAAACCAAGTGTGAAAAAGAGAAAACGGTTATGCTTACAAAGAAGGTCTAGATAGGATATGATGCTCAAGTAATAATATTGGAGGGCTTCTCAAGAGGAATGGCTATCCCATGGAGTCCTACAAAGGTAATCCCATGGGATATTACAAAGCCAAATAGGCTCATCACATCAAACTGTAAAGAATACAATCCAAAGAAAGAGGCACAATATCTAATGTCCATGGACATGTTAAGCCCTAGATATTGAGTTACTACATTTCCATTGTTATATTAGTGTTTTCCTTATTGGTCTAGACCCTTTAATTGTAATTGTACCATTTATCCCATATATATACCAAGGAGACCTAGTTTCAAAAATTATCTCAACTTGTGCATATTTTATATTGTATAAAGAAGATGAAGATTTTAATACATTTGCAGAACATGAATATTGAGTCCCACAATCGTGATCATTCATCACTCCAAGGTCCACATCATCAGGGGTTCAACTCAAGACCAAGGAACCTCTTAATTCCCAAGATCGATAAGAGGAAGTTTGATGGTAAAGATCATATAACATGGATATTGCAGATGCATAATTTTTTTGATCTACACCAAGTGACAACTTTACCAAAGGTAACTCTTACATCCTTGTATTTATAACCTGATCAATTTGTCTAGTATCAATGGTTTTGTGAACGAAAAAATGATTATATTGTCTCTTGGTCCATTTTTATGGATGAATTGATAGCACATTATGGGGATATTAAGAGCAACACATTATTTTGTCAATCCATAAATCTCTAGCAAAGAGGTCCAATTACATAGCGCATTCAACAATTTCAAAAGCTAAGTCTCAAAGTAAATAACATTCTCGAGGATAATTTGTTAGATCTCTTTATGGGCACTATAAATGAGAGCATTCAACATGAGGTGCGTCTCTTGGAACTTAAATCCCTAGAGCATGCTTTCTGTGTGGCAAGGAAGTTGAAAGTAAAGATATGGCTACTAGAAACGTGACTGACACTAACAACTATAGAGAGCAACATGTTCCCTCTCCTAACCTCATTCAACCTACAAGATTGACACCTTAGCAAATGGATGAAAGAAGAGCAAAGGGACTATGTTTCAATTGCGACAAGAAGTACAACAAAGAGCATAAATGTGGTGTAAAGAAATTATTCTACATAGATTGTGAAGAGGAAGAAGATCAAGAGTTGGAACTGTTGCAAGATCTACAAATAGAAGAGACCACTCCAACCATATTTCATCATGCATTGGTTGGCGTTAACACTTCTCAAACTCTCAAGATAGAGCACAAATAGAGGGATATATCAAAAGAAAAAGGTAACAATGTTGATTGATTATGGTAGTACCCATAACTTCATTAATTTCAAATTAGTCAAACTTCTCAATTGCTTTATATATCCAGCACCAGAGTTTCAAATAACGATTGTATATAGAGGTATCATAAATTGTTTAGGGGAGTGAAATAGTATTAAGCTCACCATGGACGGGTATTTATTGGATAGTCTAATGATTGCAACCCAAATGGGTGGTGATGATGTTGCATCAGGGGTCCAATGGTTACAATCATTGGGAACAATGGCTCTTAATTTTCATGATTTTTTCATGAGATTTTCCTTAGAAAGCAAGGAAATTGAACTCAGGGGTATCCAAGGGAAACCCTTTAAAGTGATCAGCTCTAACATCATGAAAAAATTGCTAAAAAAGGGACACCCTGGTACAATTGCACGATTGTGCTTACTAGATGTTCAAACATCTAGATTGGTTGCTCTTATGGATCTCCAAAAAATTATCAACAACCATTCCAAGGTATTTGGAGAGATGCCTAAAGGTATTCCACTTGCTTGAGATCATGACCATGCTATTCATTTTCAGGAAGTGTACCACCTAACATTAGACCTTGTAGGTACCCACATGCACAAAAGAATGATATTGAGCATATGGTTCAAGAAATGTTACAGGCTAGAAACACTCAACCTAAACAAAGTGATTTTTCTTCACCAATGGTGGTGGTTTACAAAAAGGAAGGTTCATGGCATATGTGTCAAGATTATAGAGAGGTCAACAAAATGACCATTAAAGATAAGTTTCATATTCCTACCATTGATGAATTATTAGATGAATTACAGGGAGCAATTTTCTTTACCTAGTTGGATCTTCGTTCTAGATATCATCAAATATGGATGAGATAAGAAGACATTACCAAAACAACCTTTAGAACACATGAAGGTCATTATGAGTTTTTGGTGATGTCGATTGGCCTTACTAATGCACCTTCCATGTTTCAAAGATTGATGAATTCCATTTTTAAACCCTTCCTTGGAAAATTTATGTTAGTATTTTTTTATAATATATTGATCTACAACAAATCTTGGGAAGAGCATGTACAACATGTTGACATGGTCTTAAAACTATTGGAGGATCAACAACTATATCTAAGGCCTTTCAAGTGCGCCTTTGGGGTTTAGGAAGTGGAATATTTGGGTCATATTGTATATCATAAAGGCATTAAAGTGGACCCTAAGAAAACTAAAGCTATGATGGAATAAACAATTCCCAAAACCTTGAAGAATATTAGAGGATTCTTGGGATTGGCAGGCTATTAGTGTAAGTTTGTCAATAATTATGTTCAAATAGCAGCACCTCTAACAAAAATATTAAAAAAAAGCGGCCATTTTCTTGGATTCGAGAAGAAACCAAAGTTTTTTATAAAATTAAGGAGACCACACGTACAACTCATGTCTTAACCATGCCTAACTTCACAAAAATCTTTATTGTGGAGTGTGATGCCTCAAGGCATGGCTTTGGTGCAATATTAATGCAAGAAGGAAGGCCCCTTGCCTTTGAAAGTCACCATCTTAAAGGAAAAAACTTATTCAAACCGATTATTGAAAAGGAAATGTTGGCCATATTGCATGCAGTTAAGAAATGGCGCCCTCACCTAATAGGAAGACACTTCAAGGTAAAAGCATATCATGATAGTTTGAAGTACTTCTTGGAAAAACAATTATCTTCAGAAGAGCAACAAAAATTCTAGGTTACGACTTTGAAATTATCTACAAAAAGGAAAACAAAATGTGGTGGCAAATGCACTCTCAATGAAAGAATAAGACAGAGGGATTACTTTGTGCTATTTTCATTCCACAGTTTGATTGGGTGGAAGAAGCAAGGATAGAACGGAAGCAAGATCACTCAACATTACAAGAGGACCTAAATGCATTGGATAAATTTGTGTGGAAGAATGATTTACTATGGTATCAAGTTACCATCCTTAATTCAATGGGTACACTAAGATTGTGAATAAATATCTAGAAGGGTATCTTTGTTGCTTTGCAATTGACAAACAAACACCGCAGGTCAAGTAGTTGCTTGTGGCAAAATGGTGGTACAACATGTCCTTCCATACTTCATAAAAAGTGTTTCCATTTATGGCACCTTATGGCTAACTTCCTCCATCCATCACATCACCCTTGAGAGGGAAAGCAAAGTTTCAAGCAATGGAGGACCATATAGAGCACCAACAAGAGGTTCTCCAACTATTGAAGGACAACTTGACTATAACATAAAATATTATGAAACAACAAGCAAATCAACATCGTAGCAAAAGGGAATTTTAAGTAGGGGATTGGGTATTTATGAGGCTACAACGTTATAAATAGATGTCCCTCAAGCAACAAAAGAATGACAATAAATCACCCACCAATTATTACGGTCCCTGTACGATGTTGTAGAGCATTAGAAGTATGGTTCTTACAAATTGGAGTTGCCTCCATCTTCACACATACACCCACTCTTCCATATTTCTTGCTTAAAGAAGGTAATTGGTGACAAGATCCCAGTTCAAACTATTTTTCCAGAGATTAATGAAGAAGGGAAAATCATTTTAGAACATGAAACAATCCATGAAACACAGATCAAGCAACTAAAAAATTGAGCAATTACTAAGTACCTCAAAGTGGAAGAATCTACTGGTAGAAGAGGTGACATGGGAACACAAGTTCTTCATGTAGAAACATCCACAACTAATCAAGTGTTGACGGAAATATGTGTTTGAAGGGGAGGGGCATGTGAAGCCCTAGATATTGAGTTATTACATTTCTATTGTTATGTTAGTGTTGTTCTTATTGGTCGGCTAGACCCTTTAATTGTAATTACACCCTTTGTCTCCTATATATACCAAGGAGACCTAGTTTTAGATATCATCTCATATTGTGCATTTGTTATATTGTAATTAGAGGTTTCTTATTCATTTTTTTCTCCCACTCTTAAGGCATGGACTTACTTCTCTTTATATTTGCATGCTATTTAGATGTTTGGTTCATAACGAGATCCATCAACCAAACTCGTAAATAGGGGTTAGCACCAACTTGGGGTGAAAAGAAATGTGTAAGGGAATTGTTAAGGCCTTCAAACCAATTCATGCAATTAAGGAATAAACGAATGTTGAAAATGATGTTTCTACACTATGCAAGCAATTTCATTAGATAAATTATTTCCACCATGAAATATGTGGCTCATTCAATTATATTTTCTAACTAAAAAGGCTAGAGATACTACACTTAAATATGTTGCATTCGTGATCCCTCGTTATTGATTGAAGGCAACAAGAAACAACAAATGTGAAGAGTGTTGCATGACCATGCTAAGCACTTATTTTAATGTGTTGGGGAGAAAAAGTGCCCAAATTGGCATTATTGGGTATATTTGTAACAAAGGGCCAAAGGAATGGAGGAATCAACAAAAACAAATCACTGTATTATGTTACTAAGGCACAAATGCAACGTTAGCCATGTATAATTGATAAAACCCTCCCACAAACCTTCATGAAAGGAAGAGCATAGCTAAAGAAGATCCATGGGCCAACCTCAAAACAACAATGAAACCCTAAAATGGTAGAAACTAGATGCTAAGTTGTCTCTTAAGGTGTTGTTCTTCTTTCTAAAACTGGAAAAATGGTTTATTTTATAAGTAAAAATTGGGTGTGCATTATCTTGCAAGGATCCCATAGCTCACTAGAACAATCACATAGTTACATGATTCCATGGAAAGGTACAATGGTGTGGTTCCAACATAATTAAGACAATTGATTTTATTAGAACTACAAATGTATTCTAAAAATAAATGAATTGGATCCGTAAGGTAGGTGATAAAGCAGACAAGTGCATAGGAGGCCCTAGTCCGATGTGGACAAGAGGGTTAAAACAATGACCACAAGACAAAGGAATGTAAATACGACTCTCAAAGGTTTGACGAAGATTCTACAATGTTATGCACATGTTATCATCATAGTGCACATGCATGCACATGTTATCCACATCCTCATAGTGCACATGCATGCAAATGTTATCCTCATCCTCAAGCTCAATTACAACTTGAGAAATTGATATTTTAGCGTTACGCTTATCTTTGGCAATGTAGGTTATTGTATAATTATTATAATTACCAATTGCAATTATTATGATTAACAATTATAATTAATCTTAAGAATGTCCATTGACACCTAAATGATTGATGATGATTAATTTGAGTTACAATTCACATGATATGTTTTGTTATGATAGTTTACTAAACTATGATTATGCGTATATTTGTTCCATGAAAAGGTTAGAAGTTTCTTTACAAGTCATTCCTTTGCAAAGTATACAATTGCATTTTTCTATATAGAATTTTCCATAGAATTAGTATTTAATATATAGGATGTTCTCTATATTGTTTTTATTTCGTATTAAAACAACATACACTTTGCTTCATAGAGTAGTAAATACATAATGTCCTAATTTATATAACATTGTGATACAAGATAGAGTGTACTATACATACATCTAATTTATATGACATTGTGATACAAGATAGAGTGTCCTATACATACATGTCAATCCTTTGTTTGAGAACATGATTGATAAATAGATAGATATATCAATCTAAGTTATATAAAATTGTGATACGAGATAAAGTGTCCTACATAGGCATGTAAACTCTTTATTTGAGAATATGGAAGAGGTTAGGGTTAGAGACCATAGGAATGTATTTAGAAAAAATGGATAGATAGATAGATAAATAGAGAAAATTAGATTGCAGATGTGGAGTAAAGTGAAACCCTAAGAGAGGATAGGGTTAGAGACTACATGAATGTATTAAAAAAAAATGCAAGACAAAGATCTTGTTGATTATTCTCATGACCCTCTTGATGATCTAAGAGCATATGCTTTTTTTTCCTCACAAAAGCATTTCATAGATCTCAAAAGAAAGATGGATTTAGATCTTTCTTCAAACCAAATCCCTTTTAAACCAAGGCTACAAAACCCTAGTTTGTTGTGTGATTTGGGAGTTGAAGGCTCACAATATGAACGTTTGAGGTAATCTCAAGGCACCATCCTCTTGGGATATCATTGGATGGGGTCAAATATAGGCATCCCACCTTCCTTCCTCCAAAGAGGGGAAATTCATAGGATTATGAAGGTTTTGGAAGATTCTAACTCCAAAGGAAAGGAAGTGTTGAAAATCCCATTCATCAATAGGGATAGGGCGCAAGTGCTTTCGACTCACATAGATGATTTTAGGGGCTAAATTTCACAAATGCGCTAATTTTCCATGGTTTTTCCCAAAAAATGATTCGCCAATTTCCATTGTTTCTAAAAATGATTCACCCAAATTCCATAGAATAATTTTTTTTTCCCTTACAAATCACCAAAAAATTATAGAAACTATATAAAATCTTTAGAAATTTGAATATTTTTACAAAACTATCGCCAAACATTTTACATTTTGCATATTAAGGACTAGTAATATTAGCCCATGTTTCTACATTTTAATATAAATTTCCATCCTTAAAATCATCCCTACTTTCGAGCCAAGGCATACATCCCAATATCCGCTAGAGTTACTCTCAAATTTTAGGGAGGAAGAATGAATATGGAGGTCAACAAATGCATGGAACCATTAACACCCTTCTAAATCCCTTCAATTCGACAATTTTGTTATCATAAGTCTTGGATTATGGTAAAATTTATCATTCTCCTAGATCATCTTCTAGTTTTCTTGACTCCTCCACCTCAAACTTCATTGAACCATATGTTAGCACATCCATATGTTAGCACATAAAGTTGTCATGGGTCATGTATAATTATTGTTAAAGCCTATGTCTACACCTCGGTCGAGTCTCTCTCTTTTCTGCATACCTTCCTATAAGATTTTCCTCTTCTGGTTGATAAAGTCAGGTCGGTCAAGTATGTTGTATGCACAGGGAAAAACCATGAGAAAAATACAACATTCAGAGCAGTCCATTTCGAGCTTGAAATACAAGCAAACAAGCATGTTCGATTTTCAACGGTGGAGATCCCATGTGCAGTTCAGATTAACAACTATTGGACAGTTGGAATTTAAAAATCGTGCAAGGATTAACGACTAGACAGAAGCCCCGGAGTCCCAAAGTACTGAAGTAGAGAGAGGCTGCCACATCAACCAGAAGAAAGTTACTTCGAGAGATTTCCATCCAAATGTCTCGAAGTACCAAAGTCTCGAAGTAAATTTGAGCCATTGAAGGCCGAGGACACACGTCAACAGATCTCACACTTCATAAATTTGACACTTCGAAAGATTGCGCGAGCAAGCAAAAGAAAGCTCCCGAAGCCCGAACTCCCGAAGTGAATCTCGGTCATCCAAAACAAGAGGACACATGGAGGCAGATCTCTCACTTCGGAGATACGACACTCTGAAGGATTGTAGGAGTTGTGCACTAAAAAGGCCTGAAGGCCAAAATCCTGAAGTAAATCTGAGCCATTGAAGGTCAAGGACACACGTCTACAGATCTCACACTTTGGAAATTTGACACTTCGGAGGATTGCGCGAAGCAAGCAGAAGAAAACTATCAAAGCCCGAACTCTCGAAGTGAATCTCGGTCGTCCAAAACAAGAGGCCACATGCAGACAGATCCAACACTTTGGAAATACAACACTTTGGAGGATCGTGTGAGCAAGTAGAAGAAAACTCCTTAAGCCCGAACTCCCGAAGTAAATGTCAGCTGTCCAAAACAATAAGGAACGTGGAGGCAGATCTCTCACTTCGGAGATACGACACTCGGGAGGATTGTAAGAACTATGCATTGAAAAGGCCCAAAGCCCGAACTCCTGAAGTAGTTGTGGACCATTGATCTCAAATCAACAAGAACCATTGATCTTTGCAACAGGTAAGAAACGAATATAACCCGAAGTCCTGAAGTAATTTTGGACCGTTGATCTCAAATCAATGAGGACATTAGATCTTCTGGTTTCATGTGCTGATGTAGGGCCCATTTGAGAGTAGTGCGCGGCAACAAAAGTAGGGCGTTCCTAGATCACGGATTTTCATTAGATCGACGACCACACTTCATTGCGGGGATGGAACATGCTCGAACGATAAAATTCTAAAGTGGTCCCGCAATTGAAACCACGCTATATCTAAGAAGGTATGTGGTAGTTGGTGGTGGATTACGGGGGCCAAAGCGGTGTGGACCCAAACCGCCCTTGGCAGCTTCCGCAATCACGTGCTTATATGGGGTCCAATTCGAGATCAATGCGTGGCAACATAAACTGGGCGTTAAGCCAAATCATCAAAGGAGCATCACAAGGAGAAGCAAAGCATTAACGGACTGCAACTAGTCCATTACTAGAGGAAAGAGAACAATCAACTACCCCCTTAAATGGAAGCATGGAGGGTCTGGCTGAGGAGATAGGAGACTATCAGCCCGAAGTACTGCAGAGGGCAGTTTTTCCACATCCTGATCCTAAGAAGAAATCAATTAATGAAAGAAGGACTAGTGGTTGAACTATCGACTACCCCCCTTAAATGGAAACATGGAGGGTTTGACCAAGGGGACAAAAAGTTGTCATCCCAAAGTATCATAGAGGGAAGTTTTTCCTGCACGCCCATATTGACTAGAGTTTCCTTTTGACAGAAGGAACATGATAGACAAGAGAAGACACACAACATTGGAAAGGAGGTGCACAAGCAGCAAGACAAGTTTACTATCTTGAATATAAAAACATCATATGAATGATATGAAAAAAGACGGGGGGTTTCAGGCCCAAGACCGAAGGAAGTTTTGATAAATGTTTATGACTGTATATTTCAGTTTGTAAGCCGAAGGGGCATGTAGTTGTAAATGGTATTGTTATTGAAGATTCATATGAGTTGTTTCATCAGATTTGTCTTCTATGTTATTTGTTCTATTCTTCGTCTTGTCTGAATGTAGTTGCTGATTTTAAAGATTAAAATCTGCCTTTGATTGATAGATTCCTGATGCGGTAGAGGATCTGTTGTAAGCTTGCCTATCTTGCATTATTTACTATTCAGACACATCTAAGTTTTGTTCTTCGTCTCGTTTGAATGTATTGTTGATTTTAAGGATTAAAATCTGCCTTTGATTGATAGATTCCTGATGCGGTAGAGGATCTGCTATAAGCTTGCCTATCTATCATTATTTACCATTCAGACACATCTAAGTTCTCTTTGCAGAGAGGATCTCTACTTAGGGAATATTCGTCTTTATGTTATTCTCTTATTCTTCTCTTCATCATTATACAAATCTTTTGTCTAATAGGGAGATTAAATGCCTTCATTGAGCAGACTGTTTATGACTCCATAGCCCAATGGTCCATCACTGATTTGTAGTGATTTCTGTTGTCTTTTCCTTTCTTTAAAGTCTTGCTGATCCACCTACTCAAACCTTTTTAATCCATTTTACATTTTGATGGGTATTGGGCTTATCCTCTTGCAGTATGAGGGCGACTCTCAGTGCTAACACCATCTATAAAAATTACAAGTATCGAGAGAGAGAAAGGTTTATAGTCTTAAGAGGCTTGAGCTCCCTCCAAATATATCTTTGGTGACAAGTGAATAAGGCACAACTAGGATAAGATTTCAAGAGACAGTTCAAAAATAAGGGAGAAGTGTGAAAAAGCGAGAGCTCAATCCAAGAAATGTGTTAAAGTTTGTTTAGAGCAAACAAAATGGTTCTTTGTGAGTATATCTTAATTATTCATATCATTTCAATCAAGAATCAACTATTGGAAAATTGGTTATCATTGATGTCAACCTTAGAAGAAGCCCTAAAGTAAATCTTAGAAGCCCCTAAAAGTGATGATGATGTGTCCACTTGAAGAAGCCTTGACATAAGTGTATATAACTCGAAAGTGGTCCCCTTATGGCGTAGCTTTTAAGCATGGCCCTCACGAGATGAGATAACAAGTGGTTGTTTCCACAGGCCCACTTTGAGTTGTACACAAATGGAGCTCTGAAGGAGACTTGAAGAAGCCCCTAAAACCAAGAGAAGAAGCCTCTAAAGCAAAGTGAAGAAGCCCTTAAAGCCAAGAGAAGAAGCCCCTAAAGCCAAGTGAAGAAGACCCTAAAGCCAAGAGAAGAAGCCCCTAAAGTAAATTAAAGACGTCCCTAAGGTTGGCCATCCTTAAGGAAGAGGTGTAACCCAAAATTTGTGACCCTTGGTCGCACGCCCTCATGTGGAGAAGACTCATATAAATAAGAGGAGCCTCATTTGGCATTTGGATCACACCAATTCAACCTAGCCAACGAAGAGGAGCGAATTTAAGCCTAGAGGAGCGAATTTCCAAGGGTATATGAAGTGAAGAAGGGTGAAGTTCCAAGGGAAGATGAAGTCTTGTGATGATTTGTTCTAGGGTTTTCTTTGAAAGTCATCTTGGCATTTTCAATATAACTTTTTCTCTAGAACAATTCAGATAGCGAAACATGGACATGTTTCAGAAGAGATAGCAAAGAATCTTGGGTACAAATTTCAAGTCTTGACTCATTACAAGAGTGAAACTTGGAGGAATTTCAGAGACGATATCAAAGAAGATTGGGGATGAGTTTTATATACTGATTCATTACAGGTACAAAGTTATACTTGTTGGAAGTAAGGGTTTGTGACTAATCTAAAAACTAGTCCTAAACAAGTGTTCGAGATAAAACAATTATATCTTAAGATTGGTAGGTCCAAATTGAATTCCACTTGTTGCATTAGAAGGAGAACAAATCCTAATATCCGAGGTCCAAGTTTCATAATTAGAAACGAAAAATTGAGCTCATGGAAAATCTTACAAGTTTGCATATTTGAGGGACAATTCTGAGTAGTTTTGTATGCAGATTTAACAAGTGATTTTGGGATGGTATTTGAAGGTTGATTTGATCCTGTATCATCATTTGAAATATTCTAAGTGGATTGGTGTCTCCTTCCAATAGGTGCTAGAAAAATAAGGGAGTGGGTGCTTCCTTCAAGTTGGTGCTTGTAAAATCTTGAAACTACTCAAGAAAAGTTTTCGCGGTTTTCTCCCAGTTGGGTTTCCATGTAAAAATCTATGTGCAATGTGTATGAGTTTATGTGGTGATAAATGACATGATTAATGGTTAATGTTTATGATCCAGGTGGATATCGGTGGCCACCCACCTTCTCCGATGTAGTGTCCCCAAGGCCGAGCCCCGTTGTAAACCATGTTTGGAAAGGAATTGTAATCATGTTTTATAGGCTGGTGAGCCAAGTTTTCATAAGTTGGAGGCTTATGTGTTGTTAGGCCAGGGAGCCTGAGTATTGAAGGCCAGGAGCCTGCTGTTGTATATGTAATCATGCAGAA
>JASDQU010010621.1:22279-66907 GCA_032191745.1 Picea mariana | reverse complement strand
ATATCTGTGTTTATGGTTGCATCTCTGATAAATTTCAGTTATATTATTGAATATCTGTGATATCTCTGTGCATTTCTTTATTATATCTCCGATCTCATTTCGTGCCGAAAATAATCTGGATCAGTGGTATCAGAGTAGGTTGTTCTTGGTCATTTTTTTCAGTGCATGTACCTGACGAGGTATGAGTATAGCAAGTTGGGTCTTGAGCTTGTCTCTCTTGAGGACAATCGCTCTCGCACACCCAAGAAACTCTTAATGGCAGAATAAAAGAAAAACGACGGAGCAGACGATCCTATTAGTCTGTTGCTTGAGCAAGCTCTCACGCGACAGAGGGACGAAATGATGGAGAATTTTTCCCACATCCTTCAACGCCTGTCGATAGCAACATGCGCATCTTCATCAAGCGACCACTTTGGAGGCACCTCACCTTTCAAGGTAAAAGTTAATTTTGATATTCTTGTATTTGAAAGACAGATAGATGCAGAAGCCCTAGACAAATGGTTAAATCTGCTAGAAGGTTATTTCTCTATTCACAAATTTTTCGATAAAGAAAATATCACCTTCGCACTCCTTAAAGCTCTCTCCCATGTCAAACATTGGTGGGAAACTTATTGGGAGCAGAGTTCCATAGAGGAGTCTGAAATATATGGGGTCGATCCCACTTGGGATTTTTGTGTGGATGCGGTAAAGGAACAATATTACCCTATTGGCAACTATGAGGACCAGTACATGAGATGGACCACACTGCGGCAAGAGAGGGGCCAAGCAGTTCCAGAGTTCACTAATACCTTCCATACCTTGTGCACCAAGTTGGGTATCAAAGACTCTGAACGACATTTGGTTCTGAAATACCGTGGGGCTCTACACAAATACATCCAAACTGAAATGGATTTTTTGGACATCTTATCACTCGATGCTGCCTATTGATATGTTGTTAAAATCGAGCAGAAATTTAAGCACCAGAACAAACAGGATTTTGGTTCTGCAAATCCGCAACAACCAAAGTATGACAAAGAAGTCCCTAACAAACAGTCTCCCGAAAACCAGTCCAAGCCACATGAAAAGAAGGGTCACGGGAAGACAAAGAAGGACACCGAAAAATGGTGTGATTTCCACAAATCCCCTGGAAAAACACCGATGAATGTTGCTCAAAACAGCCATTGGTGGCCGAGATCAAAGACAAGGAGCCGAACCCTGATTCAGAATCTGATTCTAAAAATACTGGTAAAGGACAAATCATGGACGCAGACCCCACTGCTATTGTCGCAACCGCAACAATTCAACTAGAAGAACCAACAGATCTTGAAGAGGGGGAGCGCCTTTTTCATTCACATATGTGGGTGAAGGGGACCCTGCTGCATTTTATTGTTGATAGCGGAAGCTAGAAGAACCTCATCTCAGCAGAGGTCATCAAACAGTTGGGATTGTCGACAACACCATGCCCGCAGCCATACAACATTGGGTGGCTTCGCCAAGGATGAGATCTTCATGTCAGCCAGCAATGTCGATTGTCATATGGCATCCAACCCTTCAAGGATGAGTTATTATGTGATGTTGCCCCACTAGATGTCTGTGATGTTCTCTTGGGCCAACCATATATGTGGAAGCGCCACGCTGTTTATGAGTCTCGACCCCGCAGTGTCATTGTTTCTCTAGGGGGTCATCTCTACAGAATACCAGAGGTTGTTCCGATAACTGTTCCACCTAAAAATTGCCGCAAGGTAGAATCTCATACTGCAAAATTCAACTTCTTCACAATATGTTCAAAATGGGAACAAAAGGACACTGCAACCACTACAGCTTCGCCCCAAGCACCTTCTATCCAACAGAAGCAGGTCGACAAGGTTGCAGCAAAGCGAAAAGATTCCTTCTGCACACCGTCCTCTCATGTAGCCTGACTTCTTGAACAACCTCAGCCTCGACAAGTTCGTGACAGACTTCCACAAATTGAGCAACGCAACGTCTCCAGAAAGGCAAGTAGCTCACCAAGATGAAGATTCAACAAACGCTTTTCCCTCTCCCCCCGGGAACTCAATGCAATGGAGACCATTGCTTCCTAAGGAAGAAGGATTGATCCAGGTGGATATTGGTGGCCACCCACCTTCTCCGACTGGCTCAAAACAGTTTTCTGGCAAATTTGGCAATTTACTATTTTTAGCAGTTTTTAACTTCCGGGGCCATTTTGAGGGCCCAAATGAAGGTTTTTCGAGATCGAGGTTTTCAACGATAGCCAAAGGCATGATTGAGCCCCCAAAATGAATCTCCTCGACGATACCTTTCCAATGAGCTATCATATGCCTAAAACAGAGATCGTATGCAAAAGTTACGACCCTGGGAAGTTGATGTACTAACTTACCCAAAGGGGGCCCACATGACTTTTGGCATTCCTATTTATTGTAAAAAGGCCTCCAGAGCCTCATTGTAATCATCTTCTTGCGAATGCGAGTAGCCGTCACATCTCTTCTCAGAGATAAGCTGCCACCATTTTAGCGAGTCTTTCACTCTGTATTTTTACAGTCTCTGTACATTTCTTTCATTAAAAGAAATCGTGTATTACTGTATATCTGTGTTTATGGTTGCATCTCTGATACATTTATGTTATATTATTGAATATCTGTGATATATGTGTGCATTTCTTTATTATATCTCCGATCTCATTTTGTGCTGAAAATAATCTGGATCAATTTATGTAGTGCTTGAAGGTTAAAATTGTTGAAATAACTCTATACTAATTCACCCCCTAGTATTCTTGAATATTCTAACAATTGGTATCAGAGCGGGTTCCTTTAGGAACAATCTAACCAATGGAAGATAACTCGTGGATAAGAAAGGAAAATTTATCAAAAATGGAACACCATTGTTTGATGGGGAAAATTATTATTTTTGGAGTATAAGACTAAGAGCATTTTTGCAAGCATAGGGATTTGATGTTTGAAAAGTTGTAGTAAATGGATGCACTGCACCAACTTTCCCCCCAATAGATAATGTTGGGGAAAATCTCAATGAATACAATTCAAAGGCTATAAATTCCATTCTAAGTGGTCTAACAGGTTCAAAATTTGTTAAGGTTATGCATTGTGATTCTGCAAAGGAAATCTAGGACAAGCTCACGAATGTGTATGAAGGAGATGCTAAAGTCAAAGGGGCCAAGCTTCAAACTTACATGGGACAATTTAAACATATGAGAATGAAGGAATATGAAGATATTGCAACTTATTTTCTTCGTCTAGTGAAATTGTGAATACTATAAGAGGACTGGGAGAAAAGATTGAAAATTCAGTTATAGTGCAAAAGATATTGAGATCTCTCCCAATGAGATTTGACCCTAAAATCTCACCTATGTAAGAAATACAAGGTCTGGCTAGGTTGAGCATGGATGAATTACATGGAATACTTACAACATATGAAATGAGAACAAAATATGAAAATCCATCCAGAAGGGAAGCAACTTTCAAAGCCTCTAAGAAGACAAGAAAGAATAAGCCAAGCTCAAAACCCTGCTCCATCAACAGTGATGATTCAGACAATGAAGGAGAAGCCAACTTTGTGAGAAAGCTGAAAAGATGAACCAGAAAGTACAAAGGTAATCTTCTTTTCAAATGCATTAATTGTGGTAAAGTTGGCCATTTTGCTTCCAAATGTCCTTGTGTAAAGGGTTCAGATAGTGATGAATAAGAAGTTCCTAAGAAAGAAAAGAAATATCAGAAATACAAACGATTTTTGAAAAAGAAAAGCCTCTATTCAAAAGACGATAGTTCCTCATTCGATGAAGATGATGATAGTGACAATGACTCAAGAAGAGTACTCTTTGTGGCATTAGAGACTCAAGTAGAAACTACTAAAAATAATGAAGGAGACTATGGAGAAGAAGGAAAAGTGAATCTTGAGGCGGAATTGATCAGTGCCTTAAGTGATCTAAGAATAACAAGGAAGAAAAAACAAGTCTCTCAAAGAAGAGTTAAGTAAACTGAAGGAAGGCTTTCACAACCCTAGAAATTTTTTTGAAGAAGCCAAGCAGTTTGTCATAGATCTAGGGATTCAGTTGGAAGAAGCCAATATGATTGAAGAAACACTCAAGAGACAATTGGAAAAAAAAGAAGAAAATAATAGAGAATCTGGAAGTTGAAATTGTCTCACTAAGAAAGGAACTATAGAATAAGGACATCCAACTGAATTTTGGCAATAACACGAAAATACTCGATGAAATCATCTACAATAAAAAACCATTCTATGATAATTCTGGACTTGGATACAAAGAAAATAATACTAATGAGGATTCAAGCTCTATGATGATAGGAAATGAAGCATAGCAAAGAAGTTATGCATACATTATCAAGGGTTCCATCAAGGAAGAAGAACTCAAGACTCTAAAAGAGGACATACATAAACTAGAAATAAAGAAGAATCAAGAAGAAGATTGTGCATTTAAAGGAACATGTAATAAAAAACCAACAATGAAGAAGACTTAAGAAGAAGATCATGATTTCAGAAGAACAACACTATCTAGAAGACCACCCACACCCATGTACCAAAATATTTTTCTTAGCTTGAGTTATTCTTGCAATAATTTTGGGCATAAAACCATAAATTGTAGAGCCCGTGCAAAAGGTAGAAACACCTGGAACAAAAGTAGCTATGAAAATCCCAATAATCATTATGAAGGCAATTATCCCAGAAAGCCTCATGATTTGGCGGACCCGCCAAACCCTTTTTTTCCAATTTTTTGCTCACGAGATGTCCTTGAGAATTTTCTGCCTGCCACGTGGCAGCCTCTGATTGAGCCACGTGGAGGCCTTTCACTGGTCCACGCTTCCACCTGCCAAGTCAACATGCCACATCAGTCATACAGACTGCCACGTGCCATGATCCGATTGCTTCCTTGGATCGGTCCAAAAATGCCAAAATCGGATGACACGTGGCAACCTCTGGTGCTTCCATGTCATCATTTTGATGTCAACATGCCACATGTCACCTTCCTTCTCCTGCCATGTGGATTGTATAGATGTTGATGTTAGCAGTACGAATGCTTACTCATCCCCTGCTAACTGGGCTAGGTTGACCAAACTTTGACCGCAAATATCGTTAAATCCTCAACTCTGTTTGACGAGTTGTTTGCACCCTTAGAAAGCTTGCGATGTGCTCTTCGGGATCATTCCATTTTCACTGAGTTTTAGGAACTTTGAATATTTTCCTTTTCTTTGTCTGTTGAAGCCATTCTAAGCGTCCCGAGTTGCTTCTATGAGTTTTGAGTTTTTCTTAGCCTTCTCTAGATCCTTTTTGGATCACGCCTTCCCACTGAGAGATTTTTGGACCACCAAAAGATTTCATCAATCAACAGGTAAGTGAGGGAAGAGTCCCCTCACTTTTTCCTTTATCCACTTTGCCTTGCTTAGATGTGTGCCTTTTAAGCCTACTCAAAGATAATCAACATCACCCATGCGTGAAGTCCTCATCCTCCTATCCAGGATGATATCTTCATGTAACTCATCCAAGTACTCAGGTGCAAACTCATCAACTGGAGGTATTGAAACTTCCTCATCTTGATCCATGATCTTGGGAGGCTAAAAAAGTTTCAAGTTCTCAACATTCACCACTGAGTAAATCTGCATGTAAGGTGGAAGATCCGGACGAAAATCATTGGTACTACTTTTCTCCAATATAGTGAAGGGTCCATAATAGATGGGCTTGAGTTTCTTGCCTTCACCCTTTAATCTCTCCTTGTTGATGTGAAGCCATACCCAGTCTCCAACTTGGAACTGATGATCAACCCCGTGCTTGTCATGTCGAGCTTTATATTGTGCTTGAATTTTCTCCAATTGTTTCCTGACTGCCTGGTGTATCTGCTAAATCCTCTGGATGAATTTGCGGGATTTGTCCTCTATTCGTTCTTCATTCACATCAGCATCTCTCCCATACATCAAGTCCAAAGGAACCTTTGGCAGGTACCTAAAACATGTCTCAAAAGGTGAACTCTGTGTGGACGAATGTAAAGCTCGGTTGTAAGCATGTTGTACATAGGGTATCTATTCATCCCATAACTTAGGATGCTTGTTGCAGTAGCCTCGAGGCAAAAGTACCACTGTTTGGTTTACCACCTCTGTTTGTTCGTCAGTCTGTGGATGGAAAGCAATGCTCCTCTTCAATTTGGTGTCCATCACCCCCCATAAGCTAGTCCAAAAGTCCCCAAGGAATCGAGTATCTCGATCCGAGACAATAGATGTGCGTAACCCAAAGTGAACCCAAACATAGTGAAATAAGAGATTAGTAGTATGCTCAACAATGATCTTCTTTTTACATGGCATCAAGATACACATCTTGCTGAACCTATCCACTACAACATACAAATAGTCATGACCCCCTTTGGTCATTGGAAAACCCCCTACAAAATCCATGGAGATACTTTCCCATGGATGGGATGGAATAGGAGGTGGTGAGTATAGCCCCAACTTTCTATTAGTGGTCTTACAAGTAGAACACATGACACACCCCTTTACATATTTAGTTGCAATTGTTTTCATTTGAGGCCAGTGACAAAACCTCTGCAAATGAGCCATAGTTTTTCCTACCCCAAAATGCCCAGACACGAGAGAAGTGTGAGCTTCTCGTATTACATGGACTCGTTCACTCATAGGAATACATAGCTTTCCAAGATGGTAGAGTAGTTTTCCCTGCAGACAATAGTTCTCTACCTGTGCACCAAGGGTTAGCTTCTCATATACTTCTTTAAAATATTCATTGATGGCATATTGTTCTACTTAGCTATCACGAGATAAAGAAGCATTCTTCAAAATAATAGAAGCAACAATAACAGGTGTAGAAAGCATATCAGATACCTTGTTACTTGTACCCTTTTTGTACTTGATTACCAAATGAAATTGTTGTAGAAAACCCATCCATATGTAGTGTCGAGATTGTTGCAATTTGGTTTGTGCTTGGAGATACTGTAAGGGTTGGTGATCCGTATGTATGATTGTTTCCTACCCTAACAAGTAGTGTTTCCATTTCTTTACACTCTGGACTAATGCATACAACTATTTATCATATGTAGGATAGTTAACAACAACTTGGTTAAAAGTTTAATAGTGGTAACATATAGGCTTACGATATTGCATCAATACTGCACCCATGGCGTATCTGCTGGCATCTGTCTCAATCTCAAAAGGTTGTTGAAGATTCAATAGTGCTAATACTGGTGCGGTACTAATATTCTCCTTCAAAGTGTCGAAAGCTTTTTGTTGCTTTCCTTCCCACTGAAAAGTGTTCTTCACATTGGTTAAGGCATGCAAAGGAGATGCTATAAAGGAGAAGTTGGAAATGAACCTCCTCCAATACTGGACTGCACCTAAGAAGCTTCAGACTTCGATTACACTTTTTGACTCAGGATAATTTACAATTACATCGATTTTGGAAGGATCAATTTTTAATTGTCCTCCTCCTACAATATGACCTAAGTACACAAGTGCAGTCTTGCCAAATTCACATTTAGACAATTTTACATAAAACTTTTCCCTTTGCAAAGTATCCAATACTTGCTTTACATGCCTCACATGTTCATCCCAAGTCCTGCTAAAAATAAGAATGTCGTCTAAATATACAATCACAAATTCATCTAGGAAAAGCTTGAATACATCATTCATCGCACGCATGAAAGTTGTCGGAGCATTACAAATCCAAAATGGCATAACTAACCACTCAAACAATCCTTGTTTGGTTTTAAAGGAAGTTTTCCATGCATCTTGTTCTGCGACCCTAATTTGATGATATCTACTGTGCAAATCCAACTTAGTGAAATAAACAACATTCTTCAATTGATAAATTAAATCATCTATACAAGGAAGAGGGTAACGAGTTTTCACTGTGATTTTATTTAAGGCCCGGTAATCGACACACATTCGCCATGTGTCATCCTTCTTTGGCACCATCACGATCAAAGAACCATAAGGAGACAAACTGGGCCTTATGACCCCTTGATCCAATAAGCCATGTACCTGCTTCTTGATCTTTGTCATCTTTGCAATTGACATCCTGTACATACCCACATTAGGAAGAGAAGAATTCTGCTGAAGATGTATCTCATGTTGGATTTCCCTCTTAGGAGGTAATCCATCTGGTTTCTAAAAAATATCATCATACTTAGAAACAATATCAATTAATTCCTTTTTATGAGATGGATCACACCCTTGGAAAGCATCGGATGTCCCGACATCTTTCTCTCTGACGACCATAAGTACATATCTCTTATTAGTGTTTATCAATCTTTTCATTTTCCCTGCACTAACAAGTGTTGTATTTACCCTCATGTTGTGAGCTCTAACAATATATTCCACTCCCCCTTTAGTAAGGTGGTATTTGTTCTCATGACAAAAGAAAATTGCTTTTCTATTATAAAGATAAGGACTTCCAAACACTATGCCACATATATCAAGTGGTACAACATCCAAATCCACTTCATCAATCAACTTTGAAGTAATAACAAATTTGACCCTACATTGTTTGGTGACATTAAGTTTTGCTTTATCACATACCCAACCAAGAGGATAAGGCTTCAGATGTGGTTTCATTTCAAGACCCATCTTCGTGACAAGTGCTTCAAATATTAAGTTTACTTCAGAACCCAGATCAAATAATGTATCGATCTTAGTGTGTTTAGATACAACTCTTATGTGAAATAATTCATTCCTCTTTTGTTCATCAACATGAGATTCATTATTGGAACTTGAACTAGCATGAAGGGAATATTTACCTTGTACTCCAACCGCTGTGATCTTTCCTTCATCTCTTGAACCAGAACCAAGATTTTGTTTCACTGTAGCAATGGTTTTTGTCTTCCTCTTTCCACCGAACTGTTTCCGTTTCTTTTCCGGATGTAGTTTCCAACAATGTTCTTCATTATGACCACTTTTCTTGCAATGAGTGCAAGATGGCTTTCCTCCTTCTCTCATCATTGTGGCGGTCTTCTTGTCCTTCCTTTTAAACTTCTTAAAATTTTTATGTGGGAGATTGGAAGGTTTCTTCGTGGGATCTTCTTGAACATGTTTCCCCCTGTTCTCAAGGTGAGTGGCTTGCACACAAACTTCATCAAGACTAGTGGGGTTAAACAAGAGCAAAGTATGATGAATATAACTGTGAAGTGCGCCAATATACTTCATTAAAGTTTCATAAGAATCCAAAGGAATGTTCAATGCAAGAGCTTTCTTCCTAAATTCTTCTATGAAACTTTGTACAGTTTGACCTTTACTTTGCCTTAAATTTTGTCATTCCATCATTGCTTTATGTAAATACCCTAATGGATAAAATTGCTTCCTTATCATTGATTTAAATTCCGACCAAGAGGAGAGAAGATTACCACACTTACTTATGTCCTGAATTTTGCTCTCCCACCATACGAGAGCGGTGCCTTCCAACCGAAGAGAAGCAAGTTGCACTTTAACTTCTTCTTCATCAATATGTTGGACACGACAATACACTTCAACCTGTCGGATCCAATTATCTAGCTTTTCAGGATTAGTATCTCCATTAAACATAGGTAAAGAAAAATTTACATCAAGCTTTAATAATGGTTTCTTAAAAGAGTCTTTATAGCTAGAATGATGTGAATGACGAGAATGCTCAGAGGAAGAAGAACTAGAACTCGAAGGTAAAGATAGAGGCTTAGAAGGATCTCTTCCAACCCCTTGGTTTACCGAAGCATCATCATCTGCATGTGCTTCCTTTTTCTTCCCTTTCTTCTTCATCCTCTTGTCGTAATCTCCATACATTCGTTCAACCATTTCCGACATGTGATAAAAGACCATGTGAAAGTTTTTCTCATGTTCATCACGCTTGTTCTCTTCTGCCATTTTCTTCCTTCGGGATGCATAACCAACTTTGGGATTGAAAGTCTTAAGAGTTCCTTCACCCTGCTTATTCTTGGCCCTAGTAAGCATTCACACTCAACAATTCAAGTCAAAGATGATTGCTATGATACCAACATGATTCAGGATCTTTTCATCGTGACTTATAAAGAATTGCATTAAATGAGCATAAATTAAAGTGCACCATTAAAGAAGGAAAAGCTAAAAAATGAAGAGACATAAGCATCAGATCTGAACACAAAAACTTGATAACAGAGTTCGTACTGGTGTATTATGTCTCCGGGTCCTGCTCTCAAATGGGTAGGCTATTTCATTAACTCAACAAAAGAATTTGGAAAAATAAATAAGTATACCTCATTCTGAAATCAAGCTGTAGAAATAATGCTCAGATCAGAAAACATACAGCACCACTGAATTCGTTGCGTCGAATTACCCAAAAATGACTGTCTCCACGCCTCGATTCGACTCTTGCACTCCCAAGCCCAAGAAGAAATTCGTCTCGGTTTTTTTGCCCTATGCAACCTGCATTAATGGTTGTACTTTCATAGAAATGCATGCCCAAAAGGCCGTATGGTACACATGCCTCCTCCTGGTGGCTGGGCAGATGAAACATTTAATAAATGTTGAAGGCGTTGGTTATAATGTAGTGGCCCGCAACCTGTTGGTTAGGGTAGATTTGTAAAGGCGTTAGTGTGGGAGGAGATTCCGGGGTCAAACCCTGCGACCTCCCCTTTTAGGCTTTGTACTTGTTACATTGTATATATATAACATGATCGTTTTGCTAGTTTAGAGGTGGCTCTAGAACCATATCAACCGATTTAAAACCGTGGCTAGGTTTGGCATGGTCCGCCAGATTTGGCGGACCTGCCAAACCATTTTTTTCCAAATTTTTACTCACGAGATGCCCTTGGGCATTTCCCGCCTACCACGTGGTAGCCTCTGATTAGGCCACATGGCGACCTCTCACTAGTCCACACTGCCAACTTCCAAGTCAACACACCACATCAGTCGTACATACTTCCACATGGCATGATCTGATTGGTCCATAGATTGTCCAAAAATGCCAAAACCGGGTGACACGTGGCAACCTTTGGTGATGCCACATCATCATGCTGACATCGGCATGCCACATGTCACATTCTTTCTCTTCAATGTGTACTGTATGGATGCTGACATCAACAGTACGGATGCTAACTCATCCCCTGATGACCGGGCTAGGTTGACCAAAGTTTGACCACACATATCTTTCAATCCGTAACTCCGTTTGACGATCTATTTGCGTCGTTAGAAAGCTTGTGACACGCTCTTCGCGATCATGCCATTTTCATTGAGTTTTGGGAAATTTTAATTTTTTTCCCTTTCTCTGTTTGTTGAAGTCATTCTAAGCGTCCTAAGTTGCCTCTGTGAGTTCTGAGTTGTTCTTAGCCTTCTCTGGATCCTTTTTGGATCATGTCATGTGTCCAATCAACGTGCTACAAACTCTCCTAAAATTTCACAATATTTCAAAAATAGTTCATGCGCCAATATCTTTCATGATTATCATTTTTCAAAAGTGTTTAATGATGGATTCTAGTTTTTAGCACCATCACCTCATCAATCAACTTCAAAGGGTCGATTTCAAAAGGAGGATTTATCATTCCTTATCTTCATTTCCATTTGCAAAGAGTGCACTGCAGACTGGTTCAATTCTTTGCAAACTATAAGTGTGTTGCAAACTGATTGTTGTTGCAGACTCTTGGCACTGCGAACTCTCTATAACGGTTTATGGTGGATTAAAATATTAAAGGACTGATTGGTTTGGTTTTCAACAACAAGGATGGAGCTTTATATACTAGGTACTTTGCTTGATGTTCAATTCCCACTACCTGAAAACTTATTACCATCAAACCCTAGTTGTTGCAAACTTTCTACTCGCTGCAAATTGCACTTATTGCTACGAACTGTCAACACTGCAAACTGGATGCGCTACAAATCCCTTGTTTTTTTTTCAATTGATAAAACCCTAGCTGACCTCAATTTCACTCAGGTTTGGAAAACATCATTTCACTCATGATCATATTCCTTTCCATTCTTTTGAAACTGCAAATTCTTCTGATGAAAACCCTAGTCTGAAATTCATTACTGCAAACTTAATCAACATTTTGCGAACTGAGAAATCGCACTACAAACTTCTTGTTTTAGACAGTTGCTCATAAATTTGTCTATTTGAGATTTCTTTCAGTTTTGGGTTGTCATCTTTTCCTCCAATCTCTTACCTTCATTCTCATTCCAGTTTCTACGGTGTTGCTTTAGCATAAAATCCTTTTGCCAGCAAACCCTAATTTTTGCAAAATCAAGCAGTAAAACCCTACATTTCATCAGTTTCCATCACACACTCTGGTAGCAATTGTTATCAAAAAGAGGGTTTTTGATTTAGCTGTCATGAACACTCAGCAAGGGAAGAAGATTCATAAAGGAGGGGAGATTATCAGGGATGAGCCCAATGACCTGCAATTATTCAATTCAGATCCGTATTCAAAGAGGCATTTCAGAGAGTGAGATATCTAGCTTTTTTGCAAGAAGATGCATAGAGGACACCCTAAGGTTGATAAGGAATTTGCATTGAATTTCAAAGGGCTAAATACCAAAGTAGGTACACTGGAATTTGAGGTTATAGAGCAGTCCCTTTCTATAACTAAAAGGATACCAGTTCAGGGAGAAATATGGTTCAAGGCCATGTCTCTAAAGTCTGAATTTTCTAAGGATTTCTTAAAGCCTAAATATCAAGAAGATAACCTATCCAAGGGAGTGCCTAGAAATCATATGATGGAGTATTTTGATAAGATGATCAAAGTCACTCAAAGGTATTTTACTTGTGAAGGTAGGTTTAATATGGTCTATCAATACCATATTAAACTATTGATGCATTTTACTAGAACAGATCCCTTTAATCTACCCTTCTATTTGCTCAGAAGCCTTGGGAGGATGTCAGATAAATTTCAAGCTAAGTCTAAGCAGTTGGATACCAACATCTTCCATTCTGGTCTGGTCAAGATGCTAGTGTTAGAATAATTGAAAAAGACTAAAAGTGATTGGGATGCTTTCCTAGTTGCATCAGGATTTCAATCAAATGTTGTCAATACACCACAAACAAAGAGAGATACACCTACCTTTGTTGAAAAAATTGTGCACACATAATCTAGTAAAAGGAGGAAGATGGTTACAAAGGATAAGTCATCTCGGTCAACCTATAATATAGGTGAAGTCCCTTCACAACCTCTTGAGGAAGAAACTTCTCCTATGGTAGAGTGTTCACCTATGGAGACATCCTCTAGCAAAGCAAGGAATTTGAAGGGAAAGAAACTTGTTTTTCCCCACCTGTTGCTACAAAAAAAATTATGCCTAAAAGATCATTCAGCAGATCAACAACAAAGCAACCTGTCTCTGCGGAAGAGGGTGCATCCAGAGAACCAGCTCAACAAACAATCAAAAATGAGCCTCTTAAAGAGACAACATAAATTATTAAGATCAAGTCTCCTTATAATGAAAGGGATCCCACTTTCAAAAGGCCTAGGAGGCAACTGAAAGATGTAAGGGCTGAGAATGAACAATTGAAAAAGGAAAATCTACCTGACATGATTAAGCTAACGAAAACTATAGATATGGGTGAAGAAACTGTTACAAAGGCAAAGAACTGGGTTAAGAGATCCTTATCTCTGCATAGGAAAATGAAGAATGTGTACACGCAGAATAGAGCTTATCAAGCTGAAAATAGGAAGTCGAAGGAGGAAGTGCAACAGTTGAAGTAACAGATTGAAAAAAAGAACCTGGACATGTTGGCTCGGGTGGCCACTAAGAGACGAAGATAAAGCATCATATCTACATCAATATAATCGGCTTTTCTATGGTGTCTTATATTTGCAGGCTTATAAGCTTAAGGAGTATTTTTGTCTTATGCTTCTATAATTATGCCCATATGCTATTTTTGCAAATCACTTTCATAATTTAGCGGTTGTAACAGGAATTAACAAAGGTTGTAAATATTCTTGCACACTTTTGGAATCAATTGCTATGTTTTGAAGGAAAAATGGCATCTACAAGAAAGTTCACAACCAATCCTGTTGAAGGCGTTGCAAACTTCTAAAACTAGAACAGTTTGCAGTGCACTCGCTGTGAACTTGATAGTTAATTGTATTTCGAGTTGTAGGAGGGCTGCCACCTGTCATAAGAAGTTCAAGTAACTCCTTAGAGATCAGTTAAACATCAAGGGATACTTGTTCCCAAGATCTAGCTCCATCAAATCTTCATGCAATGAGTTTGTTGTAGTTCTATTTATTGCTGCCAACAACCTCCTGAAATCTAGCAGATTATTAGATGTTGGTTTTTTGGTCTATTGACACGCCACTCCCAGGTGCAGAATCCAATGTGGGATTTAGGTGGCGAGTCCTAGAGGGATGTTTGATGCTATTTTCTATTTAATATGTAATCTAGCTCCATAAAGAGGTTGGGAGTGGTTTTTGGTGAGATTCATATTATTATTTCAGACTGTAAAAGCTTTCCAGATGATGTATGTATAGATTTAAGACTTTTGAATGATTAATGATAAACGTTTCTTCTACTATTACATGTTATACTTCTCTCTTGTTTTGATGTTGTCTACTGATAAATGATTTATTTTTACTGCTTGTTTCTATGAAATTATAATGACTGATTTATTGTCTTTTATTGATGCAAGTGTTGTCAAAACATATCATCTTGTTAACCTGGAGGTTCCTTGTTAGTGAGATTTCCTCTATATGTGTGCCAGAGTGCCTGAAGTATTTTGGTTCATATATTCACATTTTCTTCTTCATTCTTCCATCTTCTCACTGTTATCCTGTAAACTGATCAAAGATTGTTCAAGCCTTGCTTGTTGAAGTATGTTTTATGGAGATTTTGTGTTGATACTTTGAGTTGAGTTTCTCATCCATTCACTACACCTAAAACTAAAAATCTTATCTTTTGACAAACTACAAATTTATGATGGATATTAGGCTCGCACTTATAGTAGTATAGGTGAGACATCTAGTGCTAACAGAGCGTAAGAATGATCCTTGAATGAGGGTGAATAATGGTTTCCACCCTAAGAGTTTGCATAAGACAAGTGCACCTTTCCCAAAAAACATGGGGAAACATCCAAAGGACCACCCAAGTCAAACATTGATCAGAAATATTTGTAACAAAACATGGGCAAGAAAGATTGTACTTCAAAGGACAAGTGTTATTTTGTATCACCCATGCACCCCCTTTCCTCTTTCCTTCTTATGGTATCATGGTCCCCTTGTTCCTTCCTTGAGAAACCTTTTGGTGGTTATATATATTATTATGCATTTCCTTTTATTCATGCATTACACACATAAGCACACCATATAAAACATGACAATGCACCACAATCCTAACTCATTATCGAGACTCATACAAATTTGCTAGTTATGCCCTGGCCTTGAGCTCCACACTAGGAATATTTACAATGCACTTACATTATTTACACATGGTTTCCTTTAAATCAATCCATATGGCTTGATTCCCATCACACAACCACATCATTCAAATAATATGTGATTAGCATATTAAATTCCAATGGTCAAAATCGAGGTATCAGACCCCCGCACCCCCCTGGAATAACATTATCCTTGACAAACCTTTAATTCCACCAATAAGACCATGTCCCCATTATTTCGCTGCATCCACAATGATATCCTCTCCATTACAAACTTATCTTTGTTAGCTATCTTGAACATCAATGTTCAACAATTCTTTCCACTGCCTTGAGATGCTTCCAGGGCCTTAACGTTTCCACACGTACCTATAACAGTCATCAAAGGGTGCATACATGTCATATCAATTTCTATGCAACAATTATCCCATCCATAGGAATTTCAAATTCATAATTGAAGCACTTATATTCACAGTACAAGATACAATATGCGACTTTGGCCTCATACTTATATGTATAAATACAGTTTTGCTTCACATGGTTGCCATGATAGAAATTCAAATTGATGTCTTATTTGATACACCCAAAATATATTACCTCTTTATCTAAGCCAACATTTTTATGAATCTCACACAAAATATTCACCCAAGTGGCCTCTTCCTTGTAGCACTCGCCCTTATAGGCTCAGGTATCTCATTTTCTAATAAACAATCCCTAAGGTAATCCATCATTTTCCAAGTTTTCACATGGAAGAAGAATGTAAACTTCCAACAATTTAATGTCAAGATGTCCCATTGGCAACCCCAAAACAATCCTTAGCTCAAGGTGATCGATGCATAGCACTGAGTTCCAATGTTGTCGCAATAGAATTATCCCCATGCTTTCAAGATTATACTAGAGATGATCTATCCTCATGAGATATATTTGTTTTCTTAGTTGTATCACAGACATGCGTTTACTAAGAGAAATTATCATCTAAATTCCAATTACAATTATGAATCTATCATTACAGAAATGAGATTCAATTGTTATGACAATCTTCTCATAATGGTTGGCCTCTACATAGCTGGTAACCAATCTTCATTATGGACTTACTATTATGGCCATATCCAAGATGATTCTACATGCAATCTGTCTTTCTTGATAGAATTTTCATTCAACCAAATAAAACATGAGTATTTATGCATATAATATTTTCATTCCTACATTCCCAACAACACATTAAATGATCACAAAATTATGTCTCACCAAGTATTGAATCATTGAGTTTTCAACATTTTAATTTGAAATAAAATATTATTCATCATATTAGAAATATTATTACTGCCATGCTTGCATTCTCACAATGCAATCAACCCACTTGCAATTATTAGCACAATTAAACATATGTGAAAGGAAGTTTGTATGCATAATCACAACTTACACATTCACCTTGTCTACTTATACACACTTTCATTACATCGAAACCATGTCATCACATCACACAATCTATAGTGACAAGTTGGAGGGCTTAGGCAATGCCTTGACACAACATCCATCCACTTCATTAACACTTATTCGATCATTTAGACACCTTCCTCTCTAGCCAAACACAACACAAGGGAATGCCTTTCCTTTGTCTACTTGATAGTCCCTTAGGAACCCTTCCCCTTCAATGATCTTCAATGCTCTTCAATGTAAGCAAGAAGGTTATAGTACATGACACAACCACAAGCAAGGAGACCATTGGATATCTATGTAGCGATATAGGTTTTCTCAAGTCCAATGACAACACAGTCTCATACATGGTTGTATATCCTTTTTGAATCACGAGCACAAGTATTCACTTGCATTGGTTATGTTCTCATAACCATCTCGACACAAGCATTCGACTCAATAAATGCATGAAAAATTTAGTTAATTAAGTAAATTTGTTGCATCACACATGTACAATATTGGCATGGTTCATCATACATGTTGGTTTCCATTAACATATTTGATGTTAATTGTTTAGGTGGTGCCTCATGGGATCATACATCATTTCTTTACCAACCTCCCAAAAAGTATTTTCTTGTCTTTATTCACCCCTAGTTAGACAATGAACAACATCATAATTAGTCATCATTCCATACTTAGTACATATGTAACATCGTGTATACTATGCTTGTATATATGTGCATTACTATAGATTCATCTCCAAACATGCATATGCATTTCAATAGATCTTCTCTCTTGCATTTTTCAACATTCACATACTTCAATTATTTTCACATAGTCACATTCCTCGGCCTAGAGAAATATAAACAACAAAGAAAGATACGAATTCAAGAAAACTCCCTTCCAATCCCTACACCTGGCAAGGGTTTCCATAGTTTGCATACAATCTAATTCATGGACATACTTCAAGTCATGCATACATGAAACATCGACTGCAACTTTCTCACCTAAGTAGAAATCGATAATCATATACATACGTATTTATGATACTTGCTATTAGAAATGGTCATTTGAGTTAGGATTACTACAGGAATGAAGACTAAGCTAAGGTTTTATTTGGCTCCATGGGTGATCAATACTTAGCCCTATGGAGAAACTATATTTAGTGGATTATGAGTGGGATGAATATACTTATCGTGGTTTGTCTTCAGGTCATATTAAGAGGTACAAGAGCAATGGGAAAGTAAGAAGTATTTAAGTAGTGAATCCCTTTCTAACGTCACAGTGTTAAATCCAGACAGTCCCTCGCTAGATGGCATGGCATGCAAATCAACAAGAAGCTCGAGTCAAAGGTGGACCTTTAAGGTCCTTGGGTGATGACCCATGTGAGACAAATGTTTGTAAAG
This sequence comes from Picea mariana, assembly GCA_032191745.1. Classification (NCBI taxonomy): domain Eukaryota; kingdom Viridiplantae; phylum Streptophyta; class Pinopsida; order Pinales; family Pinaceae; genus Picea; species Picea mariana. Next base: position 48,776 of record JASDQU010010621.1, on the reverse strand, counting down.
TTGAAAACCTTGTACATGATGTAGCTCTTTTGTTAGTTCATGAAAAACCTCTTTCGCCAAATGTTGATTCTATTAGCCAAAAAGAGAGGAATATGGGTAGTACTTAGTGTGATCCACTTCTAGAGAGGAAGTTGTAGAGCTAGGAATAATTTCATTTTAAGTTTTTGGAGCCAAGTCAAGATTTGGAGGGTTTCCATAGTCATAAGATCTATGAGGGAAAGGATCACGATGAGAAGGTAGTCATGTATGTCACCCGCAAGAAAAAAAAAAATGAGTGTATAAGAGTAAAGGTTGAAAGGTTAAGATGGTGGTAGGCCTATACAAAGGCATGGAGGAGGCCTTAGTCAAGCATTTAATGAGGAAATTCGTGAAAGGGGATGCTTTGCAAAGTTAACTTAATGAGATATGGCTAGTTCTTCGTTACATACCTATTTTTCATATTTAGTTAGGTGAACTTGAGGAGCTTGGAATATGCGGAAATGATACTTAAGTGGGGTTGGTTATTGATCCATAATGGATCATTATATTATTTTTCATCTATCTCAATGATTTCAGAGTGGAAAAAATTAGAGGAATCAGTTTGCAGAGTCATTTTGATGGCATGACCTGGTATGGAAAATTGGGGTTTGAAACCTTCTAGATCCATTTTGAGGCATTAAACGACATTTTTTGGAGTCAAAACTTTCCCAACATTCTTACGACTTGTTGATGCTATTCAACACATTGATACCTTTCCAATGGTGCAAAATTAACGTCAATTGGAGCTTGTATGCAAAAGTTATGCCTCTCACAAGTTGACCTACCGTGTTGACCACCATGGTACGATTGAATACCGTGTTGGCCCCCATTACTCATGCATATGGGGCTAGCTATGTATGAAATTTTAAGAAGATTCTAGAAGGTCCAAAACCTTATCACAATTGAGGGTCAATGAAGTCAAAACCCTACCCCTAGATGGCTATTAGGTAATGTTAAATACTAGGTCGCTAGGAGGAGAAGGGGTTCCATTCTTTATCATTTTATTTGTTCCATAGTTGAGAAAAGCACCTATGGGTGGTATTTTGAGAGCATAACAGAGGAGGAGAAATTTTTCAGCAGCCATACATGCCATGATGTCAAAGGAAACTCCATAGAGAGGGCCTCTTTCTTTGTACCTACATTTGAAGAAAAGAGAGCAGAGTGACCTAACCTTTTAGTTGGGTTTTCTCCCATATTGGGTTTCCCGGGTTATATCATATGTTTATTTGTGGATGGTGTGTGAATATTTATGTATATTCTTTATTTTTTACGTTTAATCTATTTCATACATTTTAAGCAAAAAACTAGTAATTAAAGAATCTGAGATCTTTAGGAAATTAACCTTCACAATAAAGATTTCAGTATTTTATTAGATTTGTTGTGAAGAACTATCCAGTGGAATATCCAGGGTAGTTTATAGATCAGTTATGGGGGCCCTTCAGCCTTTCTTTGAAGAAGTGGAAGTCCTCCTTTGACTCAAGGAAGGAGTCATTGTACTAGCAACGAATTGGGGTCCTTCTACTTGGACTCCCTCTAGAGCTTTGGAATTCAATTTTTTTGAAAAGGATTGGAAATGCCTTGGCCTTGCTTCATTGCTATGGAGGACAACATATAGGATAAGGAAGATGATAATAACAAAGCTATTGGTGGAATTTGATCTAAGAGAAGGGTTTCCAATGTATTTGGACATTGTTTGGGAGACTCGAGCCTTCTCATAGAAACTGGGTTTCTAAAGGCTATCATTTAGGTGCAATGGTTGTCATGAAATTGGGCATTTATTGGAAGTTTACAAAAACCCAAAAATGCCAGTAGAGAGAAAGAAAAAAGTTTGGGTAAAAAAGATCTCCTCGACTATGAATTTGGGTATTAATTCATATCAAGTGGAATATTTCAGGCATAAAGTTCTATGATCTTAGTCCCTATGATGTTCGTCTATAGAATTTGACGTGGTGCAATCAAAACTATCAGGAAGTCCTAAGGCTTCATAAGATGTTCCTTGTGACAAAATCATCCAATCAATTGTTCAAGGTATGCTAACTTATGACTCCCCTCCATGCTCTTAGATAGTTGAAAATGAAATCCCCTATTTTGTTGGGTTTTCAAGCTTTGTATGTAAAAGTGAGGAGGGTATGAGGAATATAGGAATACATGCCTATTCCTACAGCCTTGAATCCCCTATTAAAATTTGGGAATGTTGATAATTTATTAGGTCCCCAAGTCCCTTTCCTAGGACCAACAATCCAAAAATTTGAGCCTTAGTTAGAACTGGGTAGAGTTAGATTTTATTCCATGCATCTATTAGATGGACCAATATATGAAGAGGATTCCCAATCCAAAGCCCTATCATTGGAAAAGGGGCTTAAATCCTCTAAACCAATCATTAAGTCTTCATATCACTTAAGGTATAAAAAAGAGTTTGTTGAAGATTTAGGGTCTCTGGAAGTTTGGGACGAAATTCCATATCTCCAAGGCTAAGTATTGAGCTAAAAAAGAGGTTAGGGAGGGAAGTAACTAACCATTTGTGGGGCCTTTAGAGTAGGGAAGACCCCTAATTTTTTTTCCAAATGATCATTCGCTCAATCAATTCTGGAGGGGTCAGGGGTGCCCAAAAACAACAAGCCCTAAAAATAATGTGTGCAATTTACAAGCCAAATGTCTTGCTTCTCCAAGAAATTGTGTGTGTTGGCTCTAAAGTTGCAGAATTTTTGTCTTCCTTTCTAAAAGAATGAAATTTTTGTTTGGTGGATTTTTAAGAACTTCTAGGAGGGTCAGTCTTAAGGTGGAATGCCAATCTAGTTGCATTGTCCTCCAATGTCTTAAATTCAGGTATTGAGATTGAAGTTGGGTCTATAGAATTAGGGAAGGTGTATAAAATTATTAACTTGTACAACCCTTATTATAGTGATAGAAAACCTTTTTAGGAAGGGATTATGGATTTGGGGTTTGTTAATGGGGACACCATCATAATTGGAGGGGATCTAAACTTAAATCTAAATCAAAGAGAAGTATGGGGAGAGGTAGCAAGGAAGGTTATCCTTGATGGATTTTTCTATCACTTCTTTGAAGTTCAAAAACTGATTGATGTTGAACCGACCAAAGTAGCCCCAACCTAAAGAAACAATAGAAGAGGAAGAAGATGAATATCCAAATAGTTGAATATATTTCTTGTAGTTAAACAATTGATGGAAGACAGAGAAAGGGTCAAGTCGTGGGTGAAATAGGGAGGCACATCAAAACACTTATCTATTTTATTGTAATTGGAATATGAAGGTAGGAAACCTAGTTCCCCTTTTAAGTTTAATAATTCATTGCTATCTGAAGAGGACTTTAGAGGGTTATTCATTAGGGAATGGAATCATTTTGACAAACACAAAGAGGATTCAAAACAATTCACGAATGATTTGAAAAGGGTAAAAGGGTTACTAGCTGAGTGGTCTCAAATTTATGATTAAAAAAATAAGAAAGAGCTCAAAGAAGTGGAAGAAGGCATCAAATGATTTTTTGATAATAACGAGGATGGGGTATTTTCTAAGGAAGAATTTATTTCTCTCAAGGATCTTGAAGGAAAAAATAAGGCTTTACTTGACAACTAGAAGACATAGTGGAGGCTCAAAAGTAGAGCTATCTAGCTTTATGAAGGTGACCTGAATACTGAGTTTTTTCATAAGTATGTGAGTCATGGGAGAATTGTGAATACTATTTGGGAGATTAGTAAGCTAGATGGTTCCATAATCAAATCTTTCAAGGAAATAGTAGAGGTGTGAAAGCAACATTTCAAAAATTTTCTTAAAGATCTAGAGATAGAAATATTGGTGAAATAATGAAAATCATTAGTTTATTTCCCAAACTTATTGACAAGGAAACAAATGTAGGTATAGAAGCACAAGTGGAAAAGGATGGAATAAAATTAGTACTAAAATCCTTCAAAGGAGCCAAAATCCCTGGGCCCAATGGTTGGACCATATAATTCTATTTAGGCTTCTTCGATTTGGTGGGGATTGATTTATTGAGATTGGTTGAAGAACCCAGAGCTTCAGGGAAGATTTTAGGTACCATCAATTCAATTGTTATAGCTCTCATCCCAAAGAGTCAAGGCCCTTCAACTTTTGATGATTTCGTATCTATATCACTATGTAATTTTGTCTATAAATCGATTTCCAAAATCATTACAAATAGACTCAAAGGAATTTTGTCTAGTGTAACAATGAAGAACATTTTGGTTTTTTATACAATACACAAATCCATGATGTTGTGGGATCAACCCAAGAAGGACTGCACACAAATAAAACCCAGAAACCACCTACTGTTGTCATGAAGTTGGACCTTGAAAAAGCATATGACAAAGTGAACTAGTTATGCCTTAGATTGTTATTGATCCATCTTAGAATGAATCTACATACAATAGAATGGATTATGGGGTGTATTTCATCAACTTCTTTTACAATTGTTATAAATGGTTCTCCCTCTAGTTTTTTTAATTCATATTGAGGCCTATGACAACAATGCCCTTTATCTTCTTTCCTCTTTTTATTAGTAGCCAAATGATTAAGTAATGTGATCAAAGATGCTAGGAGAAGAAGGTTAGTAAAGGGAATAAAACATTATAATTCATTGGTCATTTCACATCTACTCTTTGTATATGACATAATGACTTTCAGAGATGGATATTTAAGGGAAATTATAAGCATTAAGGAGATTTTGGAATCTATTGTAAAGTTACAAGTATGAAGATTAATTTGAGGAAGTATTCTATGGTTTTCAATGAATTAGCTAAAGAAGAAAGATTCAAAATTGCAAATATTCTTCCTATGAATTAGTTGGAGTTAAGTCAAGGTATAAATTACTTAGGATTTAATTTAAAGCTTAATGGATACAAGTATGAAGATTGGCTCTAGTTGTACAACAAAGTAGAAGCTATAATTTCAATTTGGTGTAATATATGGTTATCAAGGGGAGGAAGGTTATTCTTGGTTAAGGGATGTTCTAGAGAGTATTCATATGTATTGGATGTCTATTGCTCATATTCCAAAAGGTATCCTAAAAAAAGGGGTGTCTCAATTTATTAGGGATAGGTATGAGGTAGAAGGAAAGAATACCATTTGGTAAAATGGACAAAAGTGGAAAATCTAAATGAAGATGGTGGTTGGGGCTTAATGAATATTCACATTTCAAAATGGCTCTAGCTGCTAAGAGTATGTGGAAGCTAGTCTAGAATGAAGGTCAAAGGTAATGAAATCAAAACATCTAGAAAAGATTTATATGGAAGGTTGGTTTAGACAGGAAAGAAAAACTTTGCAAGGAGGATTCATAGTCTAGAAAGAACTAGTAAGGGCCTTTTCACTAATTAGAAAGTGGACAACATGGAAAATTGGGAGAGGGAACAAAGTGAGAATAGGAGAAGACCCTTGGATTGGATGCAAATGAAGTTATAGATTGTTTAAGTCCTTGATAAGAGAGCTTCATTTCATGGAATCTACTCTTTGGAAGATTCATAATCAAATGATGGAATAAATGTCTAGTCTTGGGGTTGGAAATGGGTAGAGGATTTGAATTTGTAGGGAGAAAAGGTCGAGGAATGGAAACATTTTGTCGAAGTTGTAAATTATAGTTCCACAAAGCTTAATGATCAAGAAGATTTAATCAAGTAGTTTAGAGACCAAGGGTCTGTAGAATTCACTACAAAGTAATTAGGATACTCTACAAATATGGAAGAAGCTCGGGAAGGGGAAATAATCTCGTGGTGGTAGATAGTTTGGAAACTAGCAAGTCCTTTAAAGGATAAAATTTTATCATGGCTAACATTAGATAACAAAATATTATCATGGGATAATTTCCAAAAAAGAAACATGTCCTTGGATATGTATCTTGAGCAACAGTAGTGAGGAAAATGTGGACCACTTGTTTGTCTCCCATTCTTTTTTTATGGTAGTTTGGACTAAAATTCTTTGTATTCCAAGTGGAAATAATAAATGGGATTGGAGGACATTGGTGGGTTACTTGCATTCTTGGATAGTTGACAAGTCTAAAAAATCTGTTATGGCCTTACCTTGCTATGTGGCTTGGGGCATATGGTTATGTGGGAACAATATGATTTTCCAAGGCTTGGAGTTGAGTCTAGCTTAGGTGGCTCACAAAATCAAATGTGCTTGCAAAGATAAATGAGAATCTACAAAAGAAAAAACAACTATAATTATAAAGGACCCTGTTATTGACTTTAGAAAGGCTCGTGGATTCTTTTGATGGAGCTTCATGGTCGTGCGGGGCCTATGTTATTCTTTTTCTTGATTAAGATCATAAATTTCATTTGAAGTTAGTAGTTGTGAAAGGCACAAATAATTGAGCAAAGCTATATGCCATGTGGCTCCTTTTGAAGACAACAACGAAAAAAGGAATAACATAGCTACAAGTCTTTGGAGATTCCAAGTTAATGGTGGACTTGGAAAACAAGCAGTGCACAATAGGTAATTTGATGCTAGGAACTGTTATGAACCATTTTTTGGAGGTAAATGGGAATTTTGAAGAAATTTCCCTTTCTCATGTTTATAGAGAATTCAATACAATTGTCGATAAACTGTCTAAAGAAGCTCTTATATTTCAAGATGGGCTCCTTTGTGAGTAAGCGTTTACAGGAGGGTGCAAAGTATAAACTTCTAAAACGTCTCTCTTATGATGTAGGGGAATTCAATTTTGTTCTTGTTTACTGGTCTAAGTTTTATTTCTATGATTTCCAATATGGAGCTTGAGCATTGAAAGTAGGATGAAAAATCCCTTTTTTGAAGGATACCCCTAAGGAGTGTATGAAAATTGTAATATGTGGCGACATGATATATTTTCAATCAACAACATGATAATTTTATGACTATTATTTTTTGAGCTTGAAAAGACAGTTTGATGTATATTTTGATTTCATACTTGAATATCGAATATAAACCTTTTTTTCATGGAGAAAAAAAGTATTTATGCTACTTCGAATAACACATGGCTTTGCTAAAATCAAAATAGAAAGCTAAGGTGAGAAACTCCCTTCATGGTTATAGTTGCACTAATGACCATGTCCAACTCTTGGCATTGCTCCATTTCTTGGAGTTTGTAGCTTTCATGTTATCTTGGGATGCTTTCAAATTTCATTTGATTCTTATCAACGTATTATGCCTTTCCTTGGGTAGTGCAAACCCGAGCAGAATCAAGTACTTCATCATTAGTCATTTCCTAAGCAAGGTGAATTTTTACATTCACTTCACAGTATTTACACAAGTTGTTGGTTAATATCCTATAACTTTTCAATTTATCACTTTATAACTATAACAAACTAGTTGAATGTCTATTTTATGTTCTTCCTTGAGTGATTGTAGTGTAGGATTCATTTGACTATCATAACTTCCATCAAATCCATGCATTTTAATGGTGCATTCCAGAGAAATCAAGAGGTCCATCATGATATATCACTTTCTGAACACACGCACATCCCCCTTCGAGTGGTTTATCCATCAGTTGCATGCATGACATGTTCTCAATGTTTGCTAACCACTCTATTGGTCCATCATTGGTTGTAAACTCAATTGAACATAACATTATCTACACATCAAAGGTTGAAGGTCAAACAACCTTGGCTTGTTGTCTTAATATCTAACTTCCTTCTCTGTAGGTTGGTTGTTATAACCAAGAGCGTTCACAACTCTCCTTTGCAATTAGAATTTCATATGATGATTGTAGACAAATGCATTGAATGCATTTTCTACTAAGGGCACCAACAACCTCAGTCCCTTTCCCTTGTCATGATTGACCATCATTTCAAATATGCCAAGTATACCTAGCCATCCTTAATCAAACATTTAACTTACTAGTTGACAAGCACCTTAAACTACCATGCTCTTACCGAGCCAATTGTGCCTCCACATCATAATGAAAGCATCATCATGGAAGATAAGAAACCACACCTTATAATTTTTTCATATAGTATGCTCATACTTCATCATAGACATATTTCTCCAAGTTTAAGATACTTTAGGGTTCACCCACATGAACAATTTGCCTTGTTAAATCAAGCTTGAAGGCTCTGTTATGTAATTGTTTCAGGATTACTAAACATACATACATTTCCCAATTATGAATATTTTTATTTTCTCCTCTAAAATAGATTTCCAATGCCTATACTCTCGTCCCATTCTAAGTTTGTAGTTGAAAGTTACATCACCTAGAAGTTAAACAACTCATGCATTTTATGTGCTTTTGTTGGTGCAAGTCAACACCGAAGACCGTCTTCCATCACCAGTGGACGAAACTTGGGAGAACTAGATTTTTTTTTTGTATTGGTCGTTAATAATATTATTATATGTGAATGCTCAACAACCTTTGTCTCGGTAATTTGTTGTTCAAGACAACTTATTCATCCTTTTGAAGACTAGATCAAACTTGCCTCATTTGGCACTTTGTCCATTGCCATAAAATATGGTGAAAATCTATATATTTCAAACTACAAAGATTCGAGAAATTTTCACTTTGACAAAGTTATCCAAATTACTAAGGAGATGAAATGTTTGCTTGGATAAATTTTCCTGTTTTGTAGTTTTAGGTCCCTTTCCTTCAAATACAATTTCTAAAAATGTCGAAAAGTGTCATAAAATAGTGATTTTGGCCCCATTTTGTCTATTTTGCTAAGAATCCCTTGGAATCTATCCAAATGATTTTATAGGCTTTCTTGTGTTTATCGATAGTCCTTGTCTAGATTTCATCATGAATGGAATTGTTGGCAGAAAGTACAATCTTGTCATCTAAAAACTGCATTGTCTCAATTTTCAGGAATTCAGTGCCAAATACACAAGCTTGAGCTCAAGGAAATTTTCATAGACAACTTTGATACAAAACTCCATGTGAAATTTCAGCTCCATCTGAGTTTGTATGCTCAAGTTATGCCCAAAATAAGGTTTTGGTTACTATATATTTTTTGCTATATGCAAGCATTTATTCACCGGCATGGGTCGAAAGCCTCTCTCACATGAAAGCATCGATTTATTTTGAACAAAATCCTATTGTCATTCCTTGGTCCACCTTTGATGTAAGGTTATTCTCATTCATTTCACGTCATCGACCCTATTGGTAAGCCATCTTTCTAGCATCAATCACCTTTTAAAACATCATCCCTCTTCTTCATTATTGGACCTTCCTTCAAACATTGCTCGTTGAGCCTCCTTCCAACTTCGACCATCCAACCTATTCGAACCAAGTCATTAGGATATTTTGCATCATTGACCCACATTTGAAATTCACAGCCAATCGAAACTTTTTGTTAATTTTGAATTTTGCCCCCTTTGCAAAGACTAAGTTGATTTGAAACTTCAACCCCTTTTGAGACTTCAACCATTGTTCAAAATTAAGTCCATCAAGACTATTTCCATGTATTTCATCGGTCAGTGGCCACTTTTTAGACTTTTCCCAACATCCATACTTCGAACTTAACTCCATTGGAAACTCTAAAACATCACCCATCATGCAAATTCAAACTTTGTGCCATTGGCCCTCTTATAAACTTCAAGGCATTTATGAACAAGATCATTAGGCCTCTTCCAATATTTGGAGCATGTTTAAACATTAGGGCCAAATTGAACTTCAACCCATTTTTGAACTTTGGTCCATTACAAAATTTTAAGCATTTCTCCAACTTTGGCCCACTTCTAAACTTTAGGGCATTTTGGAATATCGATATGTTTTTGAATTGAAGCCCCTTGAGCCATTCTGAAACATTGTTCATCGAGCAATTTTAAAACTTCAGGCCATCGACACTTTTTTGAACTTCAATCCATCCTACCACTTTTTAAACTTCATCTAATAACAATACTTTGAATGTAATCCCCTTGAGCATTCTGAAACAAGGATAATGGGCCACTTCGGTATGGGGAAATTGAGCCATTTCAAAAGATTGGGCTTCTTATGAACTTTTTCAAAACTTAATAGGAAGGCCATGATTTCAAACCAACTTTACTTTGAATTCTTCAGGACCATTCTCTTGACTAATGCCGAACCTTTGAATTCCTTTCTGTCCATGGGTTTGCATGATGTCGTAGCTTCCCTTGTACAATTCACATTTTCGATCCATAATAGTGCTATTGTTGTAATTTTTGCTTATTTGTGATGTTTAAACGATGAACCTGATGATTTCACATTGGATCCATTTTGTTAAATGAATCCAAAAGCCTAAAATATAACCAAGCTAGTGAATCCTCTTTGTTATCTCATCACCATGAGTATTTGAATTGATAGACTTACAAAATTTTCACTTTAGAATTTAGTCAAACAATTGGAATGCAACTATAAATTTCATCATACAACTCACATAAACTTTCCATACTATCCCATCATTGTAAGTTGTTCCTAATACCAATCTGTAACATACTTAAATGCCTCCCTTGATCATGAGGGCACTCCAAAAGAAATTTGAACTTATATTATCTAGTGTGAAGACAAATTCAAATTCTAACAACAAAATAAAAAAAATTCATATGCAAATGTAAAACAACATGGAAATAACCATGCATTTTCAATTTCATTCATTAACATATTGTAAATACAAAGCATTTCACAGATACAAAATCATGAAAAATTATATGTAAATGAAGGAAAGTCTACGAAACTAAGTTGAGGAGCTATTCACCACACAAATGTAGGAATCGACTATGGATTTCACCCCCAAGCCATACCATGTTACCACCATGGTGAGGGCAGATCCAACATGGCTCTAATACCTCTCAAACCAACCCATTAATCTCTCGACATAACCAATTTGCTCACAACCAAGCATTCCAAGTCCTCGTCCAACCATCAATCCACCATGACACTCTCCTCTCTTTCACAACACAATAAGATATTCTCTTTCTTTGCTCCATAATCCCTTAGGGATTTCCTTCCTTTCCAATGTAGACCAAAAAGAGTCCAAGGTTGTTAGATGCCTTATGGGAATAACCTGGACGGAACAAACTTGGCCATAATAGTCAATAGGCATTTGTTTTTCGATAGGGTCTTACCAACCATAAATGCATGTGGTTCTCTCACCATTTGCAAGCATACACCCATGGTTTCACATAGGTTCCTTCCATAATGCAAGAGAGGAAAACAATTATAAATGGGAGAATGGATAATGCTCATGGGAGAGGAATGTGCCCCCTTCAAATGGTGGAGTGTAAGAATGATCCATGAATGAGGGTGAATATTGGTTCCCCCCCCAAAATGTTTACATAAGATAAGTGCACCTTTCCAATAAGCATGGGGAAACATCCAAAGGACCACTCAAGTCAAATATTGATGGGAAATGCTTGTAAGGAAGCATGGGAAAGGAAGGTTGAAATTTAAAGGACAATTGTCAAGTCGCATCACCCATGCACCTCTTTCCTCTTCCCTTCTTGTGGTATCATGGTTCCCTTATTGCTTCCTTAAATAACCTTTTGGTAGGTATATATATATTATTATGCATTTCCTTTTATTGATGCTTTTACATACATAAGGACACCATGGAAAACATAAAAACAATGCCACAATCCTATCCCATTATCAATACTCATACACATTTGTTAGTTGGGGACTCACCTTGAGCTCCACACTAAGAATATTAACAATGCAGTTACATATTTAGACATGGGATCCTTTAACTCAACCCACATGACTTTACTCTCATCATGTAAACCACATCATTCAAATAATACATGATTTAAAATTTTATATTTTTGGGTCAAAACTAGGGTATTGTAGTTTGGAGGGCTATTGAATCTCTCGATGCTTCTACTCCATTAGAGGCCTTTCCAGAATCAAAATAAATGTGGGGTAAAATCACAAATGAGGATATACCATAGTAACTCAAGACATTTCATTTGGGTTTGGAGCAGGAGATAGTGAACCATGTTTCCCAAGAGTCTCGAAGGCTATGAAAGTTGAGTGCTTGGATCAATTGAGTAAGTCTCTTCCTTTTTATTTCAAAATCCTCCTTTTGCTTTGCTAAGTTCTATTGTCCCATCTCTCCATTTAGATATCGTTTAAGGCAATGAGGTTTAGGAGACTACCCTCGAGCGATATGTCATCCAATGCAATCCCTTTCCTCATTCCTTTACAAAATCTCAAGCTTGATAATGATCCCAAGGGGGATCCCATAGGACCAAATCCACAATCACAATGGGTTCTAGGAATCCCTTATCCCAAGCCAAACATTATCATATTTGATCCTCTAACTCAAATGCTAGGAGAATTGAGGGAGAAATTGCTTCTAACTCTAGCCTTTATCTTAGCATAATTGCACCTGGTAGAAAAGCATTCCTTTCCTTAGCCAAACTAAAAACAGAGTGAGAAATTCTAAGAGGAAAATAAGATACAATCTCTGGGGCCCTTAGAGTGGATTCAATCCTTTATAAGGTTAAACCATGATCATCGTGACCCTTAATATTAGGGGCTTGGGTGCATTCAATATAAAATGCAATGTAGAAAGGTTAAGGTTGGTAAAGGTAAATAAATTGAACATCATCTTGATTCAAGAAACTATTATGATAGTGAAAATGCTAAAACATATTTGTTACATTTTCTAAAACGATGGATTTTTCTTGCTTGTGATTCTACAGGTAGGTCTGTGGCACTGACAACTACCCGTAGTCAATGTTTCTATATCCAACATTTAGAAGTGATTGATTATGGGATTAGAACAGATCTTATGTCTATAGAGTTGGGGAGATCCTATTTACTTGTCAGTTTGTATGGCCCTTACTCCAATAAAAAAGAGTATTGGGAAAGGTTCTTTGGCCTTCATTTTTTAGGAGGATAATGTAATTCTTGGATGAGTTTTTACTTTTGTCCTTTGGTTTGAAGAAATTTGAGGGAGGCTATTAGGGTGGACATCCTAGCTCCCTACCTTCCAAAGAAACTACAAGGCCTGCACTTATGTGATTCATATCCCATAGAAATGGTTCTAATTTGGACAAACATGAGGACAAAAGCTGAAAGGGTGGAAAAGTGTTTGGACACATTTATTATTTCTGAAGGTTTATTTGAAAGGAGGATAAGGTTTGAAGGGTCCTTTGACCATCTCCTAGTTTTCCGTCAAGTAGACAAAGATGACATGAATCCATCAAGGCCTTTCAAGTTCAATCCTCATTAGTTTCAGGATGAAAATTTCTCTAAAATTGTTAAGAAAGAATGGGGATTTTTTGACTCTGGCTTTCAAGCCTCTAACATCTTGTGATTTAGCTCTAATTTACAAAGAATTAAAAGAGCAACAATAATATGGGCCAAGTGAAAATCCATGATTCTCAAAGGGATATTCTAAAATTTAAACATAATATATCAGATTTATTTGAGAAAAATAAAAATGGTATATTCTCGGAAGAAGATGAGTCCAACTTAAAAGCCTTGGAAGAAATGAAGAGAAGTCTCATAGCCTGGGAAGCTACTAAATGGAGATATAAAAGTCGGGCAATTTGGTTGGAATAGGGAGAATGAAAATAATAAGTATTTTCACAACTATGCCAAGGAAAGGAAGAACACAAATATCATATGGGATCTCCCCAAAGAATATGGATCCAAGGACAATACATTTCAAGACATGGCTAAGGACAGGGTGATATACTTCAAGCAATTGTATAAGGACCTAGACCGAGTAAACATAGTTGAGATTCTTTTGGTTGCATAATACTTCCAAATGCTCATAGAAGAAGACACAAATGATGTGATGGTAGCAAAGGTTTCCAAAGAAGAGATCAAGGGTGCAATTTTTTCCTTTCAAAAAGATAAAAGCCCCAGTCCAAATGGTTAAACCATCAAATTTTACCAAGGCTTTTACAAAATGTTAGAAAAAGATATTATTGGTTGTGGTAGAGCAATCAAGGAGTTATGGGAAATTCCCAAGAGCTCTCAATTAGATCTTCGTAGCGCTTATCCCTAAAAAGGATAGGCCTTCCTATTTTGAAGAATTTACCAAGGTCGATCTCTCTATGTAATGTAGTTTACAATTTTTTTGCAAAAGTTATTTCTAGAATACTAAAATCAACCCTCTCCACATGGATTTCCTCATAATATTTTGGGTTCCTACCTTATCATCAAATTCATGATGTTTTAGGTGTAGCTTAGGAATAATACACTCCATAAAATCCAAGAAAATCCCTACCATGGTCATAAATCTTGATTTGTCCAAAGTCTCTGACAGGGCTAATTGAAGATACATGAGACCCATTCTACTTCACTTTGGTTTTCATTTATTGTTTTTAAATTGGATTGAAGGATGTCTAAGCTAAAGCTCCTTTTATATTCTTATCGATGGATCAACCTCTAAATATTTTAGATCATCCAAGGGATCGAGGCAAGGTTGCCTCTTGATTCCCCTCCTCTTTCTCATCATTGCCTTGAGGACTTAAGAAGAATTTTGAGAGGTTATAAGAGAAGAGGTAGATTAAGAAGCATTAACATTGATGTCACTCCTATGAAAACTCACCTTCTATTTGTGGATGATATTATGTTCAATGCAAGAACTCTTAGAGAGGTGGAATATAGCATTATAGCTTTGAAGCTATTTGGGGTTGCAACAAGAATGGAAATAAACCTTTAGAAGTCCACTATATCCTTTAATGGATTAAATGAGAGGCCATAAAGAGGAATAAATCAAATACTCCCACTATAGATCCAACCATTCCCCAAAGGGATGAAATACTAGGGCTTTGTGTTGAAACTGATTGACTATTGGTATATAGATTGGTTATGGCTATATTAGAAAAAATAATCACAAGCTAGTGCATGAGGTGGTAAGACGACCTTGGTCAAATATATGATAGAGGCAATACCGATTTAGTTGGATTCCTTGGACTTTATTCCTATTGGTATTTTAGAAAAAATAAGAAGAATATGCTTCAATTTTATTTGGAAAGGAAAGAAAGACAAACATGGCCTCGCATCTGTTGATATTATGGTAGTTGCAGGAGGTATTAACATCCATGTGTAACCTTTGGCTAGAATAGAATATTCCAGAAGCAAGAGAAACCCTAAACAGATGTGTAAAAACCCTAGAAGACAAGTTGGCTCAGTAGAATAAATAATGTAAATGTATTATCTTCCAGAAAGACAAGTCGGCCCATACATGTGACAAGAACCACTATAAATAGGAGGTGCTCTAGCTCATTTGTACACACACTTCACTCACTCTCTCAGAAAGGTATAGCACAAGTTTGGAGCTGCAGTTGCAAGAAAGGAAGGTGCATCTTCTAGGGTGATTTTTGGTCTCTCTCTCTCGCGCACTATCTAGCCTAAGATATGCACCCTGCCTTTAGTATATCTTGGTGGTATTCTTGGTGATATTATTGGTAGTATTCTTAGTGGTATTATTGGGAAGAAATGCAACTACAACTGCTGCAGTTGAGTATTGTTCTTGTTTTGTGGTTGTGGAGACTCTCTCTCTTGTGCACTACCCTTGGAGAATGTGTGCTCTCCTTGTATTGTGTTGTTGCTACAGTTGGATGGTGTTTTTTGTTTCCATCTCATGCTACTGTTGCAACTAGGGTTTATCTTTTGGTTCTAGTGTGGCTTTCCGAAATCATTCTATCTAGCAAAGGTTAAGGTGCTCGGGGGTGGCTGCGTGCCTATGGTTGGGTGACAATAGTGATATTATCTATGGTTAAAACAAGCACATCCAATATTTTAACAGGTTATGGGCCCACAGTACCTTCAAAACAGTCTTACCGTTGGAAGGTAGATCGGCGGTTCTTTGTCAAGCTCGTTGTAGCACCAGTTGCAGCTGCAACTAGGGTTTCTGATCTTGCAACTGCAACAAACCCTAACCTAATTCTTTGGGTACTTTAAGTGAAACGTTTGGCATAATTTTTGGGTATTCTAGTGTGCTCTAAGATAGTGCACCCTCTGGTGTCCTCAGCCAACAAAAACGTCAAGTTTGAGTTCTTGTTCAAATTCAAAGTCAAAGGTTGAGTTTTGGTCAAAATTGATTTTGTGGTCAAAGTTGAAATTTCAGAGTTTCTAGCTTGTTCTAATCATTGAACCTTTTTTATTCAGTTTCTAACCTCTTCTTGTAAAGATGTTGTCTAGTTTCATATTATAAGACAAGCTAATTGATGCTACAAATTTCAAAGGTATGCACTTGTATATGCTTTTCAAGTTATATCATCCAACAAAGAATGAGTGTGTTTGCAAGGGATGTACAAGAGACCTTGTCCAAGCAGTGATCTTGGATTCAGTACATTCATAGGAACAAGTGCACCCTCCCCAGTAGTTGAGGCCCCAGGTTTGATTGATCAAATTGTTAAGTTTCAATTTGCACATATCAAGTTTGATAGTTTCTACAGTACAAGTAAACATTATAGTTGTGACAACAATATTCGAAAGGTTCTATTACTGCTAGGTATACTTGGTTGCATGTAAGTACTATAGATGCTTATTGCACGTGTTTGTAAAATGAACTAACATCTCCTCTAGGATATTTATTGTTTTTCTCCCGGGCAAGACACCTTGGTAATTTTATGATGACTACCATCCTTGTTACCATAGATATTCTCTTAGGAAAATGCTATTGGAAATACTTTTTCTCTTGTTATTCTTATTATAGGCAGGTCACGGGCAATAACTCTAAGAAGGAGCTATAGTGACAGTTGCAAACATGGAGCAGATGACTCCATCAAGTGCTGAGGCAGGTGATCTCACCAAGTACCAATTATAAAGGAAACATGTAAAGAAAAAGGAGTTTTGGATATGATACACTCAGATGTGTGTAGACCAATGTCAACCTCCTTACTAAGCGAGAAAATACACCTCCAAGGCACTCGTTTCCTTTTGTAAAGCAGTCGTGATTAGGAGGGAGATAGTTGTCCCAAATAATCCTCAACATAATGGTGTGGCAGAAAGAAAGAATAGATCCATTGAAGAATCTATTAAGGCAATGATGAATGACCAAAATCTATCCAAGTTTCTATTGGAAGAAACAACTATGACAGACGTATATGTTCAGAATAAGAAGTCCTCATCATATATTGAAGAACATGACTCCAGAAGAAGCTTTCTCCGGAAAGAAGCCAAGTGTTGAACAGTTGAGGATCTTTGGATAAACTGTCTATAATCATGTTCCCAAGGGAAAAAGAAAGGAGTTAGAACCTTTAGGAAGGAAGGGCATATTCGTTGGATATAGTGAGTCATCAAAAGCTTACATAATCTATGTCCCAGGTCAACAGAAGGTTGAAATCACTAGGGACATGAATTTTGATGAGAGGATTTCCTTCAGGAAATCTATAGAAGATTCCATGGATTCCAACAATGAAGAAGAGCATGAAGGTCCCAAGGGAGAAACTACATGTTCTCCAGAACATCCCAATGAAGAACCTGTAGAACCAGTTATTGTACCTGAGACCAAAAAATGACCAACATGGCTTGAATCCACCCTACAAGAAGTAGAAAGACATAAAGCTCCCAGTGGCACCTCCAGGTAAAGCAAGAGGCCCAAAAGATTCTCTAGTTATGTGACACTCATGACAAGTCTTGTCAATGCAGAACCTTCCACCTTTGAAGAAGTAGTCAAGAAGAAAGAATGGAAGGAAGCTATCATGGAAGAATATCAATCCATCATGAAAAACAATGTATTGGAAATTGTGCCTAGACCTTAAGGAAAGTTTGTAGTCACTCCAAATTGGGTTTACAAGATAAAGCATGCAATGGATGGAAGTATCAATAAATACAAGGCAAGATCCATGGCTAGAGGGTTCTCCCATCAAGAGGGAGAAGACTACGATGAGACGTTTGCTCCAGTTTCCAGATACACCTATATTAGAGCCATCATATCTCTTACAACATCCATGGGTTGGAGTTTACATTAGATCGATGTAAAGACTTCTTTTCTCAATGGACTAATTGAGGAAGAAGTATACATAGAGAAACCTCAAGGTTTTTAGGTACACATGAGAGAAACCCATGTATGCATATTAAAGAAGGCCTTGTATGTACTCAAGCAAGCTCCAAGAGCTTGGTAAGCATGAATTGGAAGTTACTTGACGAAACTTGGATTTTCCAAGAGCTATGCTAATCCAAACCTTTATTACAAGGCTGTGAATGATGCATTATGATCTTGCTACTATATGTTGATGATTTGTTTCTAACATGTGTAGAGCCTCTCATTATTCAATGTAAGAGGGAGTTAGCCTTTGAATTCGATATGAAGGATCTTGGTGTCGTGCATTATTTTTTGAGACTAGAAGAATGGAAAAAGCATGGTGAAATCTTCCTAAGGCAAGGGAAGTATGTTTTAAAGATCCTTTAGAAGTTTGGGATGATGGATTGCAAATCCATGGCAACTCCCATGAGGACAGATCGAAAGAAGTTGAGAGACTTTGATTCAGATCCAATAGACTCGTCCCTGTACTGGCAGATGTTGTCTCATTGTTGTATTTGGTAAAATACCTGACTAAAAATTTGCTTTGTAGTGAACACGTTGAGCTAGTTCCAGGTGGAACCTAGACATGAACATTGAATAGCTGCAAAGCAGATTTTGAGATATCTTCGTGGGACGCTAAATTATGGTTTAAGATATGCCTCAAACAATGATGTACAACTGCATGGATTTATCGATTCATATTGGGCAGGGAGTGTAGATGAAAAAAATAGTACTTCTGGTATATGTTTCAGTTTGGGATCTGATATGATATCATGGGCTAGTAGGAAACGAAAGTCTATTGCACTCAACACTGCAAAAGCACAGTATATTGTAGCTTGTGATGCTTGTATGAAAGCAGTATGGCTCTGTTAGTTGATTTCTGGAATATTTTATCATGTGTTGCATTCGACTGTGATATATTGTGATAATCAGATCTGTGTGAAGATTTCAGAGAACCCCGTGTTCCATGGTAGGTGGAAGCACATTGAGATCAAGTATTATTTTATTTGTGATAAAGTTCAGAAGGGAGAAGTGATTCTCCAGTACATCTCCACCAATGAGCAGACAACTGATATTTTGACAAAGCCTGTGTCCAAGATAAAGTTTGCATACTTGAGGGACAAGTTGGGACTTGTGGAGATACCTCCCTTGGTTGAGAGGGAGGAGATGACATCCTCGGTTGGGAGGGAGTGTTGATATATGGCATCATGGATAGTTAATGTGTTGGTGGATAGACATTCTCCAGGTGGAGAATGTTCTAGTCAGAACATATTGTTGATGGACTGACATTCTCCCTGTGTAGAATGGTCCAGGTTAATAGATTCTTGATGTACCATGGACAATTATTCTCTTGGGGCATTTCTCGGACATGTAGAATGGTCCAGGACAACAATTCTCCTAGGGCTTTGCCCAAACAAGTAGATTGGTCTGTCTCCCTGAGTTCACAGTAGTGACCAGAGTGGGGAGATTGGTACAGGACAAACATTTTCCCCAAGTTCACAGTAGTGGCCAGAGGGGGGAAAATGGTCTAGGACAACCATTATTCCTGAGTTCACAGTCATGACCAGAGTTGGAAGAATGGTCCTTGTATCCCATGGCGTGGATTTCAACATATGGGAGGATTGACATTCTTCTAAGACATATGTCTAGATTAGAAGAATGGTCCTTGTAGCCCATGGCATGGCTTTCAACATCTATTGGGAGAGTTATTCTTCCTGTTTCACAGGCTGTGACCAAGACAAGAATGATGGTCCCTATATCACTCTGTTGAGTGAGTGACTTATGCGAGAGACTATGTTGAGTGCACTAAGTCCAACACATGACTTATTCAACATCATGCTCGATTACTAAGATGGAGTATGGCCTCAAGAGATGATGCAGACAATGATATGATTTGATGCCAGGAGATTGTTGTACTGCATGGTGACAGATTGTGTAGCTATTAGTTGATTGCAATGGAGACTGTGTATCTCTGGAAAATGGCTATGTACTATTGTGGTGGATGTATTCCACTAGTAGTGAATGTGTGTCACTAGATAGTAGTTGTGCGCTACTAGGAGTGGTTGTGTACCAATGGATAGTAGTTGTGTACTACTATAGATCGACATTGTTGTGATCTATTGGATGGCATTGTAGTAATTGTGCACTACTACCTGATTTCCATGGAGACTACCAGTAGTGTTGAAGGTGTTTCTTAGGCTAGTGTGCCAACTAGTAGTGTTGGAGGTGATTGCCAGCTAGATGGATAGTGATGATGATGCTCGTGACTTTATCTACATGATCATGAGATAGTCTATGTGGCTATGATGATGCTACCTGTAGAATGGTCTGCAAGACCATGTGACCCTTGCCCATACCATGTGAAATGGATGGATGTGTTTGATACCATTATAGTTAATACCTCTCTAGCTAGGAGGGAGTGTTGATATTATGGTAGTTGCGGGAGGTATTAACCTCAATGTGTAACCTTTGGATAGAATAAAATATTTCAGAAGCAAGAGAAACCCTAAACAGATGTCTAAAAACCCTAGAAGATAAGTCAGCTCAGTAGAATAAATAATATAAATGTATTATCTTCCATAAAGACAAGTCGGCCCAGATAGGTGACAAGAACCACTATAAATAGGAGGTTCTCTAGTGCATTTGTACACACACTTCACTCACTCTCTCAGAAAGCTATAGCACAAGTTTGGAGCTGGAGTTGCAAGAAAGGAAGGTGCATCTTCTGGGGTGATTTTTGGTCTCTCTCTCCAGCGCTATCTAGCCTAATATATGCTCCCTACCTTTATTATCTCTTGGTGGTATTCTTGGTGATATTCTTGGTAGTATTCTTAGTGGTATTCTTGGGAAGAAGTGCAACTGCAACTACTACAATTGAGTATTGTTCTTGTTCTGTGGTTGTGGAGACTCTTTGTCTCTCTTGTGTGCCACCCTTGGAGAAGGTGCACTCTCCTTGTCTTGTTTTGTTGTTGCAGTTGGATGATGTTTTCTGGTTCCATCTTGTGCTAATGTTGCAACTAGGGTTTATTTGT
Organism: Picea mariana; assembly: GCA_032191745.1. Taxonomy (NCBI): domain Eukaryota; kingdom Viridiplantae; phylum Streptophyta; class Pinopsida; order Pinales; family Pinaceae; genus Picea; species Picea mariana. The sequence continues at coordinate 27,842 of JASDQU010010621.1, read as the reverse complement.
TGTTTCTATTGTGGCTTTCCAAGAATTATTCTATCTAGCAAAGGTTAAGGTGCTCAAGGGTGGTTGCGTGCCTATGGTTGGGTGACAATAGTGATATTGTATATAGTTAAAATGAGCACATCAAATATTTTAACACCATCAGTAAAATGGAAAAAAATTTCCAAGCCAAAATCCATGCAACACTTGGGACTAAAGAATATTCACAATTTTGGGAAAGCTTTGGATGCCAAAAGCCTTTGGAAGGTCATAGACTATCCAAGGTGTTGGGACAAGTGTGTCATACACCTTGCAGTCCTATAGTGGAGTAGGGAATAAATGCAATGGAGTAGGGAATAAATGCAGAGCTATAGCAGGGAATTAATGTAGAGTAGTGGCAGGGAAAAACTGCAGAGCAGTGGCAAAGAATAAATACAAATCACTAACGGACAATGGATGTTATGAAACAACAATTGGTCAATTAATTGTTGGTGGTTTTTTGTTATGCCAAAATTTCTTTGAAATATTTATGCTATTGTTGAACGATCTTGTTTAGAGCATAAAGACTTTGCAATGTATTGTAACCATTTAGTTGTTGATAATACATTGATTGTGCTTTAAAGTGTGGGGTTTTCCATAGGAAATTGTTGTCTAGTGGTCATATGTTTATGTATTGTTTATCATTGCAAGTGTGTGTATTTCCTTTCTACACATTTTTCTCTCATTGATTGGTGTAAGAATCATATTATGCACGTCTAATTCCTTTCATTTGGTATCAGAGCCTAATCACCTCGGATCCAAGGTGTTAGGGACGATGTAATTTGATCTAATCTTGTTTTGAGTGAAAGCTTGTGTAGAAGGAAATATCGTTGCAGGGAAATGGCGAGAACATCTAGATTAGAAATGGAGAAGTTTAATGGCACTGACTTTGAGATGCGAAAGTTCTATATGGAGGATCTTCTCCTAGATTGAGATCTATGGGTTGCAGTATCTGAAACCAAACTCACTAGTATGAAAGATGAAGAGTGGGTGGTGTTGGAGAGAAAGGAGAGAAGCCTTATCAGGCCTTGTTTACCTAATTCAATATTATTGAATATTTCTAAAGAAAAAACTACAACAACTCTTTGGAAGAAGTTGGGGGGATTTGTATCAGGCTAAATCCTTGGTTAATAAACTTTTTTCTATGGAAAAAGTTGTTTTCCTTGAGAATGGGTGATGGTGATTCTATATCCAAGCACCTGAAATGCATTTAACACTACTATGACCTAATTGATATTAGTTGGAGTGAAGACGAATGAGGAGGATCACTATATGAAATTTTTTTGTTCTTTGTCAAATTCATGGGACAACCTAGTAATAGCAATTGGATGCATCATAAAGACATTGGTGCTTGATGAGGTTCTGGATACTTTACTCCTAGAGGAGTTTAGGCTAAAAGATTATGAATCCACAAACAAGGCCTTAGCTATTCATGGATGATCTAAGGAGAAAGGCAAGAAAAGAGAAAAGGGCAGATCCAAATCTTGTGGGAGACATAAGTCTCCTGGAAAGTGCAAGGTGAAATATTGGAATTGCAACAAGGTCGAGCATTTCAAAAGAGACTACAATGAAGAGAAAATGAAGAATAAGAAGGAAAATAATGATTTTAATGATGAGTCTATAAAATCTTCTCAAGAGGATGGTGGAGATGCCTTTGTTGCAGCAAAAACAACCCATGAAGACTAGAGTGCATGGTTGATAGACTCTTGAGCTTCCTTCCATATGACTTCCCATCAACACTAGTTTTTAGTGTATGAGAAATCTGATGGTTGGATGTTATATCTTGGTGATGAATGTCCTCTCAACATAGTTGGCCATGGTAGAGTCTTGATTAGATTCCCTAATTGTATAGTAAATGGGATCAATGGAGTTTTTCACATTCTAGGTCTGGTATGAAACCTACTATCAATAAGCACACTTAATGATGTGAGCGTGCCGGTTGTTTTCTCTAACAAAGGGTGTAATATGATCTGAGGAGAAATCATGCTCACTAAGGGTACTCATGCGGACACTTTGTTCCACCTTCATGCGTGAACTATTTAGTGTAAAAGTTCTTTGATTTCTACAGTGGAGAGATCTATAAGATCTACACCTTCACAATCAGAACATGTATCTACTTCTAATGTTCATGCTTTCCAAGTACCTAAACAAGTTATTGCTTCAAAAAGTAAGTTACCTATAAAGAAGACAATGCCATGGCACCAAAGATTGGGCCATATAGGTGAGAAGGGCCTATGGGCCTTGAAAAACAAAAAAGTTGTTTATGGATTGAATGATTGTGCTCTTGAATTTGATTTTTTCAAGCATTTCATATATGGAAAACATGACCATATTCAATTTAATTTAGTTCTCGCAAATCTTCGAGCTTATTGGACTTAATTCATTATGATGTAATTGGTCCAGTTAAAGTTCCTTTGGTTTCTAAGGCTTTGTATTATGTGTCATTCATCGATGATTACTCTAAAAGGACATGGGTATATTTTCTTAAAACTAAACTTGAGGTTTTTAGTTGGTTTAAGGAGTTTAAAGCTCTCTTGGAAAATTAGATTGGTAGGAATATTAAGGTGTTGATGATTGATAATGGTGGTGAGTTTTGTTTTGCAAGGTTTGATAAGTTTTCTAAGGAGAATGGCATTGAAATACATAAGACAACTCCATATACCCCTCAACAAAATGTAGTTACAGAATGGATGAACAAAGCATTGATGAAGAGAGATAGGAGTATGCTCAGTGGAGCCAACTTAGAGAAGAAGTTCTAGGCAGAAGCAATTTATACTACATGTCACTTGATTAACAGGGCTCTCACATCAACTCTCGTGGACAAGACCCTAATGGAGGTCTAGACGGGAAATAAGCCCTCACTTCAATATCTTCATGTTTTTGGTTGTGAGGCATATGCTCATGTGCCTAAGGAGAAGCTATCAAAGTTGGATAACAAGGCCATGAGATGTATCTTTATTGGCTATGACGTTGGTGTGAAAGGGTACAAGCTTCAAGATCCTATGGTTGTGTATTTTTAGATGCGAGGAATGTTATTTTTAGAGAAGTTAATCCTTCTCCCATAGTGGTGCAACCATGAGAGTGAGAGAAGTCAGTGGTTCAACTACCACCCAAGACCAAAAAAATTAAAGCAAAAAATGAACAAGAAGTTCATGATGGCCCTGATGAGGAGGAGGGTACAAAGAGTTTAAAGGGGGAAGAAAGTTCACCTCAAACTTTAAAGTCCACTCAAAAAAAAAGGAAACTAGATAGGTATAATTATAGTCTGTCTGATTTCAAATGTATATTTTCTTTATTTGCTAACACCAATTATCCTAGAACTATGAAAGAGGCAATGGAGATGGAAGATAAGGAGTCCTAGAGATTGGCCATGGATGAGGAAATGGCTGCACTTGGAAAGAATGATACATGGGACTTCATATCATTTCATGTTGCATAGAAACCCATTGAATGTAAATGGGTATTCAAAAACGAGATCGATTTAAATGACAGTGTTGAAAAACACAAGGCAAGGTTGGTTGCGAAAGGATATTCCCAGATTGAGGGGACAAATTTGATGAGAGATTTTCCTGAGTTGCTAAGTTAACATTTATTAGGCTCCTATTTTCTGTGGCAATTTTTTTTGATTTAGAGATAGAACATATGGATGCGAAAACAACATTCCTACATGGTGACTTGAAGGAGGAGATCTAGATGACAAAACTAAATCACCACATTGAAAAAGGTAAAGAGACATTGGTTTGCAAATTAAAAAGTCTCTATATGGTCTCAAATAGTGTCCTAGAATGTGGTACCAAAATTTTGATTCGTTTGTGTTGGGATTTGGATTTCTGAGATCCAAATTAGATCACCATATGTATTACAAATGCGATGGTGGTCATTTCATTGTTATCATTCTATATGTAGATGATATGTTATTCTTTGGTAACAATAAGAATGTGATTTGTGATTTGAAGTCTCAACTTTTTGCACAATTTGATATGAAGGACTTGGGGGTTGCAAAATATGTCTTAGGAATGAAAGCTTTGGTTGAACTAAAGTAAGTATGTAAACTCTGTGAGACAATATTTTTGTATGGCAGATTGCAAACCATTGAGTGTTTATATTTCTATAGGAACTAAGCTTTCAATTGAGTAGTGTCCTACAACACCTGCATAGATGGAGGATATGGCTTTTCCCCTTATACTAGTGTAGTTTGTAGTTTGATGTATGCTATGGTATGTACTAGAATAAACATTTCTCAAGCAATGGGATTCTTGAGTCGATTCATGGCTAATCCTAGACGTGAACATTGGGTTGTAGTGAAGAGGGTCTTCAAGTATTTGCAAGGTACTTTTGAATATTCCATTTGCTATCATAGCGATGTTTAAGGGGACCCATACTCAATGGATATACATTGTTATGTGGATTTTGATTGAGCAAGGGATGTAGATAGAAGGAGAACTACGAGCATATACACGTTTCAATTGTTTGGTGGAGTAATATGTTGTCTGAGAAAGGGACAAGCTATCGTCACTTTGTCCACTGCAGATTCAGAGTATATTGCAACTACTCATGTCTATAAGGAGGTCATTTGGCTTATGAAATTGTGTTTAGAAGTAGGGCTAAGTTTGGCTAAGAAACCAATGAAGACAAAGCATATAGCTATCTAGTACCATTTAGTTAGGGACAAGGTAGAGGATGGAAAGGTGATACTGGAGAAATTTGACACTTTGCATGATGTTGCATATGCATTGACGAAATTGACTATCACAAGTAAATTCAAGCGGAGTTGTGAGTCTATAGGCCTTATGGCCCCTAGCAATTACCTCATAGCTTGATGCATTCTCCCTTATACCCTTGCAAAATATACAACAAGTGAGAGAATGTTGGGGCATGTGTACCATACACCTTGCGGTGTTGAATGGAGCACATAATAAATGTAAAGCAGTGACAAGGAATAGTTGCAGAGTACTGGAAAAGAATAATTGCATAGTAGTGGCATGGAATATGTAATCCCTTCAAGTGGTAAATGTGTATGTGTACATATGCTTTTATAATTTGGTGAGCCATGATGGTTTTTGGGTTAGAGTGCCTATGTATGTATGTTTTGGGCCAGAGTGCTTGTGTGATATTGGGCTAGAGAGCTTGTATGCTGAAAGGTCAGTGAACATAGCATTGTACATTATAATCATCCTCACGATATTAATAAAATACATTACTGCTACAAACCAAGCCATACGAAAGAGTATGGGGGGATAGGGCTTATGGAAAAGGGCTTAAGCTAGGGGGCTAAGCCAAATATATTAAAATATTCCTAAGTCCTAAGCCTTAAGCCTAAGTCTTATTTCAAGAATATATCATAAATTCTGAAAAGGTGGATCGAACACTCAAGTGAGGGGAAAATAGTTCCTTATGTGCCACTTGTCAAGTTTAAACCATGCATACATAAACTCGAGACTTTGTGAGAAAATCATTCCATTCTAACATAGTCCATGATTATTATTACCATTGCATGTAGGTGTGAGCTAGGGAGCCACTTTGACCTTACGATTGGAATACTTTGTGT
>JASDQU010010621.1:4447-22000 GCA_032191745.1 Picea mariana | reverse complement strand
CATTAAGTTTTGCTTTATCACATACCCAACCAAGAGGATAAGGCTTCGGATGTGGTTTCGTTTCAAGACTCATCTTCGTGACAAGTGCTTCAAATATTAAGTTTAATTCGGAACCCAGATCAAATAATGTATCTATCTTAGTGTGTTTAGATACAAATCTTACGTGAAATAATTCATTCCTCTTTCGTTCATCAACATGAGATTCATTATTGGAACTTGAACTAGCATGAAGGGAGTCTTTACCTTGTACTCCAACCGTTGTGATCTTTCCTTCATCTCCTGAATCGGAACCAAGATCTTGTTTCACTGTAGCAACGGTTTTTGTCTTCCTCTTTCCACCGAACTGTTTCCGTTTCTTTTCCAGATGCAGTTTCCAACAATGTTCTTCATTGTGACTGCTTTTCTTGCAATGAGTGCAAGATGGCTTTCCTCCTTCTCTCGTCATTGTGGCAGTCTTCTTGTCCTTCCTTTTAAACTTCTTAAAAGTTTTATGTGGGAGATTGGAAGGTTTCTTCGTGGGATCTTCTTGAATAGGTTTCCCCCTGTTCTCAAGGTGAGTGGCTTGCACACAAACTTCATCAAGACTAGTGGGGTTAAACAAGAGCAAAGTATGACGAATATAACTGTGAAGTGCGCCAATATACTTCATTAAAGTTTCATAAGAATCCAAAGGAATGTTCAATGCAAGAGCTTTCTTCCTAAATTCTTCTGTGAAACTTTGTACAGTTTGACCTTTACTTTGCCTTAAAGTTTGTCATTCCATCATTGCTTTATGTAAATACCCTAATGGATAAAATTGCTTCCTTATCACTGATTTAAATTCCGACCACGAGGAGAGAAGATTACCACACTTACTTATGTCCTGAAGTTTTCTCTCCCACCATACGAGAGCGGTGCCTTCCAACCGAAGAGAAGCCAGTTGCACTTTAACTTCTTCTTCATCAATATGTTGGGCACGACAATACACTTCAACCTGTCGGATCCAATTATCTAGCTTTTCAGGATTAACATCTCCATTAAACATAGGTAAAGAAAAATTTACATCAAGCTTTAATAATGGTTTCTTAAAAGAGTCTTTATAGCTAGAATGATGTGAATGACGAGAATGCTCAGAGGAAGAAGAACTAGAACTTGAAGGTAATGCTTATTTGTGATGTTTAAACGATGAACCTGATGATTTCACATTGGATCCATTTTGTTAAATGAATCCAAAAGCCTAAAATATAACCAAACTAGTGAATCCTCTTTGTTATCTCATCACCATGAGTATTTGAATTGATAGACTTACAAAATTTTCACTTTAGAATTTAGTCAAACAATTGGAATGCAACTATAAATTTCACCATACAACTCACATAAACTTTCCATACTATCCCATCATTGTAAGTTGTTCCTAATACCAATCTGTAACATACTTAAATGCCTCCCTTGATCACGAGGGCACTCGAAAAGAAATTTGAACTTATATTATCTAGTGTGAAGACAAATTCAAACTCTAACAACAAAATAAACAAAATTCATATGCAAATGTAAAACAACATGGAAATAACCATGCATTTTCAATTTCATTCATTAACATATTGTAAATACAAAGCATTTCAGAGATTCAAAATCATGAACACTTATATGTAAATGAAGGAAAGTCTACGAAACTAAGTTGAGGAGCTATTCACCACAAAAATGTAGGAATCGACTATGGATTTCACCCCTAAGCCATACCATGATACCATCAAGGTGAGGGAAGATCCAACATGGCTCTAATACCTCTCAACCCAACCCATTAATCTCTCGACATGGCCAATCTGCTCACAACCAAGCATTCCAAGTCCTCGTCCAACCATCAATCCACCATGACACTCTCCTCTCTTTCACAACACAATAAGTTATTCTCTTTCTTTGCTCCATACTCCCTTAGGGATTTCCTTCCTTTCCAATGTAGACCAAAAAGAGTCCAAGGTTGTTAGATGCCTTATGGGAATAACCTGGATGGAACAAACTTGGCCATAATAATGAATAGGAATTTGTTTTTCGATAGGGTCTTACCAACCATAAATGCATGTGGTTCTCTCACCATTTGCAAGCATACACCCATGGTTTCACATAGGTTCCTTCCATAATGCAAGAGAGGAAAACAATTATAAAGGGGAGAATGGATAATGCTCATGGGAGAGGAATGTGCCCCCTTCAAATGGTGGAGTGTAAGAATGATCCATGAATGAGGGTGAATATTGATTTCCCCCCAAAATGTTTACATAAGATAAGTCCACCCTTCCAATAAGCATGGGGAAACATCCAAAGGACCACTCAAGTCAAATATTGATGGGAAATGTTTGTAAGGAAGCATGGGAAAGGAAGGTTGGAATTTAAAGGACAACTGTCAAGTCGCATCACCCATGCACCTTCTTTCCTCTTCCCCTCTTGTGGTATCATGGTTCCCTTATTGCTTCCTCAAATAACCTTTTGGTAGGTATATATATATTATTATGCATTTCCTTTTATTGATGCTTTTACATACATAAGGACACCATGGAAAACATAAAAACAATGCCACAATCCTATCCCATTATCAATACTCATACACATTTGTTAGTTTGGGACTCACCTTGAGCTCCACATTAAGAATATTAACAATGCAGTTACATATTTAGACATGGGATCCTTTAACTCAACCCACATGACTTTACTCTCATCATGTAAACCACATCATTCAAATAATACATGACTTAAAATTTTATATTTTTGGGTCAAAACTAGGGTATTGTAGTTTGGAGGGCTATTGAATCTTTCGATGCTTCTACTCCATTAGAGGCCTTTCCAGAATCAAAATAAATGTGGGGTAAAATCACAAATGAGGAAGTTCCTTCACCATGGATACCATAGTAACTCAAGACATTTCATTTGGGTTTGGAGCAGGAGATAGTGAACCATGTTTCCAAAGAGTCTCGAAGGCTATGAAAGTTGAGTGCTTGGATCAATTGGGTAAGTCTCTTCCTTTTTATTTCAAAAATCCTCCTTTTGCTTTGCTAAGTTCTATTGTTCCATCTCTCCCTTTAGATATCGTTTAAGGCAATGAGGTTTAGGAGACTACCCTCGAGCGATATGTCCTCCCACCCTCCCTAATGTCATCCAATGCAATCCCTTTCGTCATTCCTTTACAAAATCTCGAGCTTGATAATGATCCCAAGGGGGATCACATAGGACCAAATCCTCAATCACAAGGGGTTTTAGGAGTCCCTTATCCCAAGCCAAACATTATCATATTTGATCCTCTAACTCAAATGCTAGGAGAATTGAGGGAGAAATTGCTTCTAACTCTAGCTTTTATCTTAGCATAATTGCACATGGTAGAAAAGCATTCCTTTCCTTAGCCCAACTAAAAATAAAGTGAGAAATTCTAAGAGGAAAATAAGATACAATCTCTGGGGCCCTTAGAGTGGATTCAATCCTTTATAAGTTTAAAGCATGATCATTGTGACCCTTAATATTAGGGGCTTGGGCGCATTCAATATACAATGCAATGTAGAAAGGTTAAGGTTGGTAAAGGTAAATAAATTGAACATCATCTTGATTCAAGAAACTATTATGATAGTGAAAATGCTACAACATATTTGTTACATTTTATAAAAGGATGGATTTTTCTTGCTTGTGATTCTACAGGTAGGTCTGTGGCACTGACAACTACCCGTAGTTAGTGTTTCTATCTCCAACATTTAGAAGTAATTGATTATGGGATTAGAACAGATCTTATGTCTTTAGAGTTGGGGAGATCCTATTTAGTTGTCAGTTTGTATGGCCCTTACTCCAATAAAAAAGAGTATTGGGAAAGGTTCTTTGGCCTTTATTTTTTAGGAGGATAATGTAATTCTTGGATGAGTTTTTACTTTTGTCCTTTGGTTTGAAGAAATTTGAGGGAGCTATCAGGGTGGACATCCTAGCTCCCTACCTTCCAAAGAAACTACAAGGCCTGCACTTATGTGATCCATATCCCATGGAAATGGTTCTAACTTGGACAAACATGAGGACAAGAGCTGAAAGGGTGGAAAAGTGTTTGGTCACATTTATTATTTCCGAAGGTTTATTTGAAAGGAGGATAAGCTTTGAAGGGTCCTTTGACCATCTCCTAGTTTTCCTTCAAGTAGACAAAGATGACATGAATCCATCAAGGCCTTTCAAGTTCAATCCTCATTGGTTTCAGGATGAAAAATTCTCTAAAATTGTTAAGAAAGAATGGGGATTTTTTTACTTTGGCTTTCAAGCCTCTAACATCTTGTGATTTAGCTCTAATTTACAAAGAATTAAAAGAGCAACAATAATATGGTCCAAGTGAAAATCCATGATTGTCAAATGGATATTCTAAAATTTAAACATAATATATCAGATTTATTTGAGAAAAATAAAAATGGTATATTCTCGGAAGAAGATGAGTCCAACTTAAAAGCCTTGGAAGAAATGAAGAGAAGTCTCATAGCCTGGGAAGCTACTAAATGGAGATATAAAAGTCGGGCAATTTGGTTGGAATAGGGAGAATGAAAATAATAAGTATTTTCACAACTATGCCAAGGAAAGGAAGAACATAAATATCATATGGGAGCTCCCCAAAGAAAATGGATCCAAGGACAATACATTTCAAGACATGGCTAAGGACAGGGTGATATACTTCAAGCAATTGTATAAGGACCTAGACCGAGTAAACATAGTTGAGATTCTTTTGGTTTCATAATACTTCCAAACGCTCATAGAAGAAGACACAAATGATGTGATGGTAGCAAAGGTTTCCAAAGAAGAGATCAAGGGTGCAATTTTTTCCTTTCAAAAAGATAAAAGCCCCAGTCCAAATGGTTAAACCATCAAATTTTACCAAGGCTTTTACGAAATGTTAGAAAATGATATTATTGGTTGTGGTAGGGGAATCAAGGAGTTATGGGAAATTCCCAAGAGCTCTCAATTAGATCTTCGTAGCGCTTATCCCTAAAAAGGATAGGCCTTCCTATTTTGAAGAATTTACTAAGGTTGATCTCTCTATGTAATGTAGTTTACAATTTTTTTGCAAAAGTTATTTCTAGAATACTAAAATCAACCCTCTCCACATGGATTTCCTCATAATATTTTGGGTTCCTATCTTATCATCAAATTCATGATGTTTTAGGTGTAGCTTAGGAATAATACACTCCATAAAATCCAAGAAAATCCCTACCATGGTCATAAATCTTGATTTCTCCAAAGTCTCTGACAGGGCTAATTGAAGATACATGAGACCCATTCTACTTCACTTTGGTTTTAATTTATTGTTTTTAAATTGGATTAAAGGATGTCTAAGCTAAAGCTCCTTTTACATTCTTATCGATGGATCAACCTCTAAATATTTTAGATCATCCAAGGGATCGAGGCAAGGTTGCCTTTTGATTCCCCTCCTCTTTCTCATCATTGCCTTGAGGACTTAAGCAGAATTTTGAGAGGTTATAAGAGAAGAGGTAGATTAAGAAGCATTAACATTGATGTCACTCCTATGAAAACTCACCTTCTATTTGTGGATGATATTATGTTCAATGCAAGAACTCTTAGAGAGGTGGAATATAGCATTATAGCTCTAAAGCTATTTGGGGTTGCAACAAGAATGGAAATAAACCTTTAGAAGTCCACTATATCCTTTAATGGATTAAATGAGAGACTATAAAGAGGAATAAATAAAATACTCCCACTATAGATCCAACCATTCCCCAAAGGGATGAAATACTAGGGCTTTGTGTTGAAACCGATTGACTATGGGTATATAGATTGGTTATGGCTATACTAGAAAAAATAATCACAAGCTAGTGCATGAGGTGGTAAGCCAACCTTGGTCAAATATATGATCGAGGCAATACCGATTTAGTAGGATTCCTTGGACTTTATTCCTATTGGTATTTTATAAAAAATAAGAAGAATATGCTTCAATTTTATTTGGAATGGAAAGAAAGACAAACATGGCCTCCCATATGTTGATATTATGGTAGTTGTGGGAGGTATTAACCTCCATGTGTAACCTTTGACTAGAATAGAATATTCCAGAAGCAAGAGAAACCCTAAACAGATGTGTAAAAACCCTAGAAGACAAGTTGGCTCAGTAGAATAAATAATGTAAATGTATTATCTTCCAGAAAGACAAGTCGGCCCATACACGTGACAAGAACCACTATAAATAGGAGGTGCTCTAGCTCATTTGTACACACACTTCACTCAGTCTCTCAGAAAGGTATATCGCAAGTTTGGAGTTGCAGTTGCAAGAAAGGAAGGTGCATCTTCTGGGGTGATTTTTGGTCTCTCTCTATCGAGCGCTATCTAGCCTAAGATATGCACCCTGCCTTTAGTATCTCTTGGTGGTATTCTTGGTGATATTCTTGGTAGTATTCTTAGTGGTATTATTGTGAAGAAATGCAACTGCAACTGCTGCAATTGAGTATTGTTCTTGTTTTTTGGTTGTGGAGACTCTCTCTCTTGTGCGCTACCCTTGGAGAATGTGCGCTCTCCTTGTATTGTGTTGTTGTTGCAGTTGGATGGTGTTTTTTGTTTCCATCTCATGCTACTGTTGCAACTAGGGTTTATCTTTTGGTTCTAGCGTGGCTTTCTGAAATCATTCTATCTAGCAAAGGTTAAGGTGCTCGAGGGTGGTTGCGTGCCTATGGTTGGGTGACAATAGTGATATTGTCTATGGTTAAAACAAGCACATCCAATATTTTAACAGGCTATGGGCCACAGTACCTTCAGAACAGTCTTACCGCTGGAAGGTAGATCGACGATTCTTTGTCAAGCTCGTTGTAGCACTAGTTGCAGCTGCAACTAGGGTTTTTGATCTTGCAACTGCAACAAACCCTAACCTAATTCTTTGGGCACTTTAAGTGAAACATTTGGCATAATTTTTGGGTATTCTAGTGTGCTCTAGGCTAGTGCACCCTCTAGTGTCCTCAGCCAACAAAAACGTCAAGTTTGAGTTCTTGTTCAAATTCAAAGTCAAAGGTTGAGCTTTGGTCAAAATTGATTTTGTGGTCAAAGTTGAAATTTCAGGGTTTCTAGCTTGTTCTAATCATTGAACCTTTTTTATTCAGTTTCTAACCTCTTCTTGTCAAGATGTTATCTAGTTTCATATTATAAGACAAGCTAATTGATGCTACAAATTTCAAAGGTATGCACTTGTATATGCTTTTCAAGTTATATCATCCAACAAAGCATGAGTGTGTTTGTAGGGGATGTACAAGAGACCTTGTTCAAGCAGTGATCTTGGATTCAATACATTCATAGGAACAAGTGCACCCTCCCTAGTAGTTGAGGCTCCAAGTTTGATTGATCAAATTGTTAAGTTTCAATTTCCACATATCAAGTTTGATAGTTGCTACAGTACAAGTAAACATTATAGTTGTGACAACAATATTTGAAAGGTTCTATTACTGCTAGGTATACTTGGTTGCATGTAAGTACTATAGATGCTTATTTCACGTGTTTGTAAAATGAACTAACGTCTCCTCTAGGATATATTTATTGTTTTTCTCTCGGGCAAGACACCTTGGTAATTTTATGATGACTACCATCCTTGTTACCATAGATATTCTCTTATGAAAATGCTATTGGAAATACTTTTTCTCTTGTTGTTCTTATTCTAGGCAGGTCACGGGCGATAACTCTGAGAAGGAGCTATAGTGACAGTTGCAAACATGAAGCAGATGACTCCATCAAGTGTTGAGGCAGGTGATATCACCAAGTACCAATTATAAAGGAAACATGTAAAGAAAAAGGAGTTTTGGATCTGATACACTCAGATGTGTGTGGACCAATGCCAACCTCCTTACTAAGCAGGAAAATACACCTCCAAGGCACTCGTTTCCTTTTGTAAAGCAGTCGTGATTAGGAGGGAGATAATTGTCCCAAATAATCCTCAATATAAAGGTGTGGCAGAAAGAAAGAATAGATCCATTGAAGAATCTATTAAGGCAATGATGAATGACCAAAATCTATCCAAGTTTCTATTGGAAGAAGCAACTATGACAGACGTATATGTTCAGAATAAGAAGTCCTCGTCGTATATTGAAGAACATGACTCCAGAAGAAGCTTTCTCCGGAAAGAAGCCAAGTCTTGAACACTTGAGGATATTTGGATAAACTGTCTATATTCATGTTCCCAAGGGAAAAAGAAAGGAGTTAGAACCTTCAGGAAAGAAGGGCATATTCATTCGATATAGTGAGTCATCAAAAGCTTACATAATCTATGTCCCAGGTCAACAAAAGGTTGAAATCACCAGGGACGTGAATTTTGATGAGAGGATTTCCTTCAGGAAATCTATAGAAGATTCCATGGATTCCAACAATGAAGAAGAGCATGAAGGTCCCAAGGGAGAAACTACATGTTCTCCAGAACATCCCAATGAAGAACCTGTAGAGCCAGTTATTGTACCTAAGACCAAAAAACGACCAACATGGCTTGAATCCACCCTACAAGAAGCAGAAAGACATAAAGCTCCCAGTGGCACCTCCAGGGAAAGAAAGAGGCCCAATAGATTCTCTAGTTATGCGACACTCATGACAAGTCTTGTCAATGCAAAACCTTCCACCTCTGAAGAAGAAGTCAAGAAGAAAGAATGGAAGGAAGCTATCATGGAAGAATATCAATCCATCATGAAAAATGATGTATGGGAAAGTGTGCCTAGACCTTAAGGAAAGTTTGTAGTCACTTCAAAATGGGTTTACAAGATAAAGCATGCAGTGGATGGAAGTATCAATAAATACAAGGCAAGATTCATGGCTAGAGGGTTCTCCCAATAGGAGGGAGAAGACTATGATGAGACATTTGCTCCAGTTTCCAGATACACCTATATTAGAGCCATCGTATCTCTTGCAACATCCATGGGTTGGAGTTTACATTAGATGGATGTAAAGACTTATTTTCTCAATGGACTAATTGAGGAAGAAGTATACATAGAGAAACCTCAAGGTTTTTAGGTACACATGAGAGAAACCCATGTATGCAGATTAAAGAAGGCCTTGTATGTACTCAAGCAAGCTCCAAGAGCTTGGTAAGCATGAATTGACAGTTACTTGACGAAACTTGGATTTTCCAAGAGCTATGCTAATCCAAACCTTTATTACAAGGTTGTGAATGATGCACTATGATCTTGCTACTATATGTTGATGATTTGTTTCTAACATGTGTAGAGCCTCTCATTATTCAATGTAAGAGGGAGTTAGCCTTTGAATTCGATATGAAGGATCTTGGTGTCATGCATTATTATTTGAGACTAGAAGCATGGCAAAAGCATGGTAAAATCTTCCTATGGCAAGGGAAGTATGTTTTAAAGATCCTTCAAAAGTTTGGGATGATGGATTGCAAATCCATGGCAACTCCCATGAGGACAGATCGAAAGAAGATGAGAGACTTTGATTCAGATCCAGTAGACTCATCCCTGTACTGGCAGTTGTTGTCTCATTGTTGTATTTGAAAAAATACCCGGCCAAAAATTTGCTTTGTAGTGAACACGTTGAGCTAGTTCCAAGTGGAACCTAGACGTGGACATTGAATAGCTGCAAAGCACATTTTGAGATATCTTCGTGGGACGATGAATTATGGTTTAAGATATGCCTCAAACAGTGATTACTGCATGGATTTACCGATTCATATTGGGCAGGGAGTACAGATGACAAAAAGAGTACTTCTGGTATATGTTTCAGTTTGGGCTCTGATATGATATCATGGGCTAGTAGGAAACAAAAGTCTGTTGCACTCAACACTGCAGAAGCAGAGTATATTGTAGCTTGTGATGCTTGTATGAAAGCAGTATGGCTCTGTTAGCTGATTTCTGGAATATTTTATCATGTGCTGCATTCGACTGTGATATATTGTGATAATCATATCTGTGTGAAGCTTTTAGAGAACCCCATGTTCCATGGTAGGTCGAAGCACATTGAGATCAAGTACTATTTTATTTGTGATAAAGTTCAGAAGGGACAAGTGATTCTTCAATACATCTCCACCAATGAGCAAACAACTGATATTTTGACAAAGCCTATGTCCAAGATAAAGTTTGCATACTTGAGGGACAAACTGGGACTTGTGGAGATACCTCCCTTGGTTGAGAGGGAGGAGATGACATCCTCGGTTGGGAGGGAGTGTTGATATATGGCATCATGGATAGTCAATGTGTTGGTGGATAGACATTCTCCAGGTGGAGAATGGTCTAGGCAGAACATATTGTTGATGGATTGACATTCTCCCTATGGAGAATGGTCCAGGTTAATAGATTGTTGATGTACCATGGACAATTATTCTCTTGGGGCATTTCTCGGACATGTAGAATGGTCTAGGACAACAATTCTCCTGGGGATTTTCCCAAACAGGTAGATTGGTCTGTCTCCCTAAGTTCACAGTAGTGACCAGAGTGGGGAGATTGGTACAAGACAAACATTTTCCCCAAGTTCACAATAGTGGCCAGAGGGGGGAAAATGGTCTAGGACAACCATTATTCTTGAGTTCACAGTAATGACCAGAGTGGGAAGAATGGTCCTTGTATCCCATGGCGTGGATTTCAACATCTGTGAGGATTGACATTCTTCTAAGACATATGTCCGGATTAGAAGAATGGTCCTTGTAGCCCATGGTGTGGCTTTCAACATCTATTGGGAGAGTTATTCTTCCCATGTCACACGCAGTGACCAAGACAAGAATAATGGTCCCTATAGCACTATGTTGAGTGAGTGACTTATGTGAGAGACTATGTTGAGTGCACTCAGTCCAACACATGACTTATTCAACATCATGCCCGATTACTTAGATGGAGTATGGCCTTAAGAGATGATGCAGACGATGATATGATTTGATGCCAGGAGATTGTTGTACTGCATGGTGACATATTGTGTAGTTATTAGTTGATTGCAATGGAGACTGTGTGCCTCTGGAAAATGGCTATGTACTATTGTGGTGGATGTATTCCACTGGTAGTGACTGTGTGTCACTAGATAGTAGTTGTGCGTTACTAGAAGTGGTTGTGTACCAATGGATAGTAGTTGTGTACTACTATGGATTGACACTGTTGTGATCTATTGGATGGCATTGTAGTAATTGTGCACTACTACCTGATTTTCATGGAGACTACTAGTAGTGTTGAAGGTGTTTCCTAGGCTGGTGTGCCAACCAGTAGTGTTGGAGGTGATTGCCAGCTAGATGGATGATGATGATGATGCTCGTGACTTTATCTACGTGATCATGAGATAGTCTGTGTGGCTATGATGATGCTACCTGTAGAATGGTCTGCAAGACCATGTGACCCTTGCCCATACCATGTGAAATGGATGGATGTGTTTAATACCATTATAGTTAATACCTCTCTAGCTAGGAGGGAGTGTTGATATTATGGTAGTTGCGGGAGGTATTAACCTCCATGTTTAACCTTTGGCTAGAATAGAATATTTCGGAAGCAAGAGAAACCCTAAACAGATGTGTAAAAACCCTAGAAGACAAGTCGGCTCAGTAGAATAAATAATATAAATGTATTATCTTCCAGAAAGACAAGTCGGCCCAGACAGGTGACAGGAACCACTATAAATAGGAGGTGCTCTAGCTCATTTGTACACACACTTCACTCACTCTCTCAGAAAGGTATATCACAAGTTTGGAGCTGGAGTTGCAAGAAAGGAAGGTGCATCTTCTAGGGTGATTTTTGGTGTCTCTCTCCAGTGCTATCTAGCCTAATATATGCTCCCTACCTTTATTATATCTTGGTGGTATTCTTGGTGATATTCTTGGTAGTATTCTTAGTGGTATTCTTGGGAAGAAGTGCAACTGCAACTACTACAATTGAGTATTGTTCTTGTTCTGTGGTTGTGGAGACTCTCTCTCTCTCTTGTGCGCTACCCTTGGAGAAGGTGCACTCTCTTGTCTTGTTTTGTTGCTGCAGTTGGATGGTGTTTTATGGTTCCATCTCGTGCTACTGTTGCAACTAGGGTTTATTTGTTGTTTCTATTGTGGCTTTCTAAAATTATTCTATCTAGCAAAGGTTAAGGTGCTCAAGGGTGGTTGCATGCCTATGGTTGGGTGACAATAGTGATATTGTATATGGTTAAAATGAGCACATCAAATATTTTAACACCATTAGTAAAATGGAAAAAAATTTCCAAGCCAAAATCCATGCAACACTTGGGACTAAAGAATATTCACAATTTTGGGAAAGCTTTGGATGCCAAAAGCCTTTGGAAGGTCATAGACAATCCAAGGTGTTGGGACAAGTGTGTCATACACTTTGCAGTCCTATAGTGGAGTAGGGAATAAATGCAATGGAGTAGGGAATAAATGCAGAGCTATAGCAGGGAATTAATGTAGAGTAGTGGCAGGGAAAAACTGCAGAGCAGTGGCAAAGAATAAATACAAATCATTAACAGACAATGGATGTTATGAAACAACAATTGGTCAATTAATTGTTGGTGGTTTTTTGTTATGCCAAAATTTCTTTGAAATATTTATGCTATTGTTGAACACTCTTGTTCAGAGCATAAAGACTTTGTAATGTATTGTAACCATTTAGTTGTTGATAATACATTGATTGTGCTTTAAAGTGTGGGGTTTTTCTCCCATAAGGGTTTTCCATAGGAAATTGTTGTCTAGTGGTCATATTTTTATGTATTGTTTATCATTACAAGTGTGTGTATTTCCTTTCTACACATTTTTCTCTCATTGATTGGTGTAAGAAGCATATTATGCACCTCTAATTTCTTTCATTTGGTATCAGAGCCTAATCACCTCGGATCCAAGGTGTTAGGGACGATGTAATTTGATCTAATCTTGTTTTGAGTGGGAGCTTGTGTAGAAGGAAATATTGTTGCAGGGAAATGGCGAGAACATCTAGATTAGAAATGGAGAAGTTTAATGGCACTAACTTTGAGATGTGGAAGTTCAAGATGGAGGATCTTCTCCTAGATCAAGATCTATGGGTTGCAGTATCTGGAACCAAACTCACTAGTATGAAAGATGAAGAGTGGGTGGTGTTGGAGAGAAAGGAGAGAAGCCTTATCAGGCCTTGTTTACCTAATTCAATATTATTGAATATTTCTAAAGAAAAAACTAGAAAAACTCTCTGGAAGAAGTTGGGGGATTTGTATTAGGCTAAATCCTTGGTTAATAAACTTTTTTCTATGGAAAAAGTTGTTTTCCTTGAGAACGGGTGATGGTGATTCTATATCCAAGCACCTGAAATACATTTAATACTACTATTACCTAATTGATATTAGTTGGAGTGAAGACGAATGAGGAGGATCACTATATGAAATTTTTTTGTTCTTTGTCAAATTCATGGGACAACCTAGTAATAGCCATTGGATGCATCATAAAGACATTGGTGTTTGATGAGGTTCTGACTACTTTACTCCTAGAGGAGTTGAGGTTGAAAGATTATGAATCCACAAACAAGGCCTTAGTTATTCATGGATGATCTAAGGATAAAGGCAAGAAGAGAGAAAAAGGCAGATCCAAATCTCGTGGGAGACATAAGTCTCTTGGAAAGTGTAAGGTGAAATATTGGAATTGCAACAAGGTCGAGCATTTCAAAAGAGACTACAATGAATAGAAAATGAAGAATAAGAAGGAAAAGAATGATTTTAATGATGATTCTATAAAATCTTCTCAATAGGATGGTGGAGATGCCTTTGTTGCAGCAACAACAACCCATGAAGGCTAGAGTGCATGGTTGATAGACTCTTGAGCTTCCTTCCATATGACTTCCCATCAACACTAGTTTTTAGTGTATGAGAAATCTGATGGTTGGATGTTATATCTTGGTGATGAATGTCGTCTCAACATAGTTGGCCATGGTAGAGTCTTGATCAGATTCCCTAATTGTAGAGTAAATGGGATCAATCAATGGAGTTTTTCACATTCTAGGTCTGGTACGAAACCTACTATCAATAAGCACACTTAATGATGCGAGCGTGCCAGTTGTTTTCTCTCACAAAGGGTGTAATATGATCTGAGGAGAAATCATGCTCACTAAGGGTGCTCATGCAGACACTTTGTTCCACCTTCATGCGTGAACTATTTAGTGTAAAAGTTCTTTGATTTCTGCAGTGGAGAGATCTATAGGATCTACACCTTCACAATCAGAACATGTATCTACTTTTAATGTTCATGCTTTACGAGTACCTAAACAAGTTATTGCTTCAAAAAGTAAGTTACCTATAAAGAAGACAATGCCATGGCACCAAAGATTGGGCTATATAGGTGAGAAGGGCCTATGGGCCTTGAAAAACAAAAAAGTTGTTTATGGATTGAATGATTGTGCTCTTGAATTTGATTTTTTCAAGCATTGCATATATGGAAAACATAACCATGTTCAATTTAATTTAGTTCTCGCAAATCTTCAGGCTCATTGGACTTAATTCATTATGATGTAATTGGTCCAGTTAAAGTTCCTTTGGTTTCTAAGGCTTTATATTATGTGTCATTCATCAATGATTACTCTAAAAGGACTTGGGTATATTTTCTTAGAACTAAACTTGAGGTTTTTAGTTGGTTTAAGGAGTTTAAAGCTCTCTTGGAAAATTAGATTGGTAGGAATATTAAGGTGTTGATGATTGATAATGGTGGTGAGTTTCGTTTTGCAAGGTTTGAGAAGTTTTCTAAGGAGAATGGCATTGAAATACATAAGACAACTCCATATACCCCTCAACAAAATGGAGTTACAGAATGGATGAACAAAGCATTGATGAAAAGAGATAGGAGTATGCTCAGTGGAGCCAACTTAGAGAAGAAGTTATACGCAGAAGCAATTTATACTACATGTCACTTGATTAACAAGGCTCCCACATCAACTCTCGTGGACAATACCCTTATGGAGGTCTAGATGGGAAATAAACCCTCACTTCAATATCTTCATGTTTTTGGTTGTGAGGCATATGCTCATGTGCCTAAGGAGAAGCTATCAAAGTTGGATAACAAGGCCATGAGATGTATCTTTATCGGCTATGATGTTGGTGTGAAAGGGTACAAGCTTCAAGATCCTATGGTTGTGTATTTTTAGATGCGAGGAATGTTATATTAGAGAAGTTAATCCTTCTCCCATAGTGGTGCAACCAGGAGAGTGAGAGAAGTCAGTGGTTCAACTACCACCCAAGACCGAGAAAATTAAAGCAAAAAATGAACAAGAAGTTCATGATGGCCCTGATGAGGAGGAGGGTACAAAGAGTTTAAAGGGGGAAGAAAGTTCACCTCAAACTTTAAAGTCCACTCGGCAAAAAAGGAAACTAGATAGGTATAATTATAGTCTGTCTGATTTCAAATGTATATTTTCTTTATTTGCTAACACCAATTATCCTAGAACTATGAAAGAGGCAATGGAGATGGAAGATAAGGAGTCCTGGAGATTGGCCATGGATGAAGAAGTGGCTGCACTTGGAAAGAATGATACATGGGACTTCATATCATTTCATGTTGGACAAAAACCCATTGAATGTAAATGGGTATTCAAAAACAAGATTGATTTAGATGACAATGCTAAAAAACACAAGGCAAGGTTGGTTGCGAAAGGATATTCCCAGATTGAGGGGACAAATTTGATGAGAGATTTTCCTGAGTTGCTAAGTTAACATTTATTAGGATCCTATTTTCCGTGGCAATTTTTTTTGATTTAGAGATAGAACATATGGATGTGAAAACAACATTCCTACATGGTGACTTGAAGGAGGAGATCTAGATGACAAAACTAAATCACCACATTGAAAAAGGTAAAGAGTCATTGGTTTGCAAATTAAAAAGTCTCTATATGGTCTCAAATAGTGTCCTAGAATGTGGTACCAAAATTTTGATTCATTTGTGTTGGGATTGGGATTTCTGAGATCCAAATTAGATCACCATATGTATTACAAATATGATGGTGGTCATTTCATTGTTATCATTCTATATGTAGATGATATGTTATTCTTTGGTAACAATAAGGATGTGATTTGTGATTTGAAGTCTCAACTTTTTACACAATTTGATATGAAGGACTTGGGGGCTGCAAAATATGTCTTAGGAATGAAAGCTTTGGTTGAACTAGAGTAAGTATGTAAACTCTGTGCTACAATATTTTTGTATGGAAGATTGCAAACCATTGAGTGTTCTGATTTCTATAGGAACTAAGCTTTCAATTGAGTAGTGTCCTACAACACCTGCATAGATGGAGGATATGGCTTTTCCCCTTATACTAGTGTAGTTTGTAGTTTGATGTATGCTATGGTATGTACTCGAATAAACATTGCCCAAGCAATGGGATTCTTGAGTCGATTCATGGCTAATCCTAGACATGAACATTGGGTTGTAGTGAAGAAGGTCTTCAAGTATTTGCAAGATACTTTTGAATATTCCATTTGCTATCATAGCGATGTTCTAGAGGACCCATACTCAATGGATATACATTGTTATGTGGATTTTGATTGAGCAAGGGATGTAGATAGAAGGAGAACTACGAGCATATACACGTTTCAATTGTTTGGTGGAGTAATATGTTGTCTGAGAAAGGGACAAGCTATCGTCACTTTGTCCACTGCAGATTCAGAGTATATTGCAACTACTCATGTCTATAAGGAGGTCATTTGGCTTATGAAATTGTGTTTAGAAGTAGGGCTAAGTTTGGCTAAGAAACCAATGAAGACAAAGCATATAGCTATCTAGTACCATTTAGTTAGGGACAAGGTAGAGGATGGAAAGGTGATACTGGAGAAATTTGACACTTTGCATGATGTTGCATATGCATTGACGAAATTGACTATCACAAGTAAATTCAAGCGGAGTTGTGAGTCTATAGGCCTTATGGCCCCTAGCAATTACCTCATAGCTTGATGCATTCTCCCTTATACCCTTGCAAAATATACAACAAGTGAGAGAATGTTGGGGCATGTGTACCATACACCTTGCGGTGTTGAATGGAGCACATAATAAATGTAAAGCAGTGACAAGGAATAGTTGCAGAGTACTGGAAAAGAATAATTGCATAGTAGTGGCATGGAATATGTAATCCCTTCAAGTGGTAAATGTGTATGTGTACATATGCTTTTATAATTTGGTGAGCCATGATGGTTTTTGGGTTAGAGTGCCTATGTATGTATGTTTTGGGCCAGAGTGCTTGTGTGATATTGGGCTAGAGAGCTTGTATGCTGAAAGGTCAGTGAACATAGCATTGTACATTATAATCATCCTCACGATATTAATAAAATACATTACTGCTACAAACCAAGCCATACGAAAGAGTATGGGGGGATAGGGCTTATGGAAAAGGGCTTAAGCTAGGGGGCTAAGCCAAATATATTAAAATATTCCTAAGTCCTAAGCCTTAAGCCTAAGTCTTATTTCAAGAATATATCATAAATTCTGAAAAGGTGGATCGAACACTCAAGTGAGGGGAAAATAGTTCCTTATGTGCCACTTGTCAAGTTTAAACCATGCATACATAAACTCGAGACTTTGTGAGAAAATCATTCCATTCTAACATAGTCCATGATTATTATTACCATTGCATGTAGGTGTGAGCTAGGGAGCCACTTTGACCTTACGATTGGAATACTTTGTGT